>JAODAL010017314.1:0-78125 GCA_025379985.1 Phyllomedusa bahiana
TTTGGGGGTTTAAATTCTACGCTTATTTATGGGTCTTTTAAAAGAGTTTGCTTGGGTCTGCATGTGTTTAGGTGGCATAGTGTCTGGTCTGTGTTCATTGTGGAAATAGAAAAATTTTACCGGGTTTCCCCTTAAAAATTACCATTAGTTTCAATTAGTGGCTTTGATGGGGCTTGTTTCCCCAGAAAGGGTTGGTTTAATTTATTTTATTTTTGGGTATTAAATAAAAGGGCTTTAATGGTAACTAGAAATTTTTTTTTTTTTTGAGTACTTTTTTTAAGGGGTCGCTGGGTACCATGCTTTTATCTATTAGGTAGCCAGAATTTTCTTGTTTTGTTTTTCTTTTGCTGGGAGGTTATTTTAATTTTTGGATTTAAAAGTTGGGGGGCTTGATTGTTTTATTTTGGGGCCCAAAATGTTGGCAATGTATTTTGCCCTTTTTTTTCTGCCCCCTGTGGAACCTTTCCTGATATCCCTTCTGAAAGGGCCATCTTAACAGATTATGGGCACAGCATCTGCATGAGACCAGGCCTCCGGGGGGCTCCCCAAAAAACCCCACATAAAGGCCCCATGCCTTCACCATACTTCGTTGGGACCCCCCTAATTGGTTTGTAGGGGGGGCCCGACGGCTCTCTGGTCCCCCATGATTTCGAGTGTTTGCATGCCCTAAGAACACCAAACAGAAAAAAAGCGATTGACCGGGGGACCCGGGCAGGCACTGGTTCCCCCAGACTACTTCCCATGGGTTTTCCCCATGCTTGGGGGCCCCCGGGCAACTCCCTAGTGTGTCTTGGAAAAGGTAGCCCTGCTTCGAAAAAATGTCAGTATACTGTAGCTTCACCAGTTTGACAAAAACATGTTGTGTCATTTTTAACAAGGAACCAATTATGAATATTACAGACTAATTTTCCCGAATCATATAGATGGCAATTTTGTCCTAAACATCATGTTCCTAAATTAAAGGCAAGAGTTTCCCCGCATGTATTGCTCTCTGTGTGGGGAAAAAAACGCCTCATTGTCTTTCTTTTGGGAACGTATTAAAATTGTAAAATATTTAAAACCCCAGTGATCCCCTTGGATTTATAATTCATTTTTAAAAATGTAAAAAAAGGAGTTATGGCAATAAAGCAGTGGAAAAGTTTGGACGTTATTACCTGACAAATCCGTAATTTTTAACTGATTAATTTAGTATGCAATTTGAAATCAGAGGGTAAAAGGTCAAAAAAAATTATCAAGAAATCTCAGTCTTCTGTTGTTCAAAAGGACTTTGGAGAAATACTGCGTTTTTGGATTTCTGAATTAACCTGGTTTGTTAAATAAAGGTGAATGCAACTACAGGGGGCGCGTAACCCTCACCTTACATATTTTTTAACTGAAAGAACCCTTTAAAGCGATTCGTTATAAGAGTGTGACCTACCTGTCTTCATGTTCATGGTACCCCTGCAATTAAAGGTCCTGCCTAATATTAAGAGGATACTTGTAATATTTTAAGAAGCATAAATGTTCTGACATAACACCACATATAAGTACTTTGCAGGTTCTATCTTTTAGACTTAAAGGGGTATCCTCATTAAAAAAAATTTCCCATAAAACTTTTGTAAATTTTTTGTTTCATATGCTGAGTTAAAAGCAATCTGTCATTTTGACTTATGCTGTCCTATCTGGAGCAGGTATTACCCCTTATGCCGCACCCAGTTTGATCTTTGAAAAAACCCCCTTTTTCAAATTGACATGTGTCATTTAGTGAGAAAACTTTTTGACACTTTTCTTATCAGTGATTCAGAGATTGTTTTTCGGACGCATTGTCTTTAATAAGTGAGAAATTTTTGGGCCAAACAATCTTTGTTTTTTTTGAAAAATATCAAAATAACATTAAAAATTTTAAAACTTTCTCAAACTTGTGGTTGACAGATAGTTATTCCAATCAAAATAGTTAGAACTAGCATCTACCATATGTCCACTATAGGTTGGCATCATTTTTTTAAACGTCTTTTTTTTTACAACATTAAAAAAAAAGGGCTTAAAAATTTCTTCCGAAAATTTACAATATAAATTGTTTTAGGGACCAGTCCAGTTGTGACGTGGGTTTAAGGGGTCTGTATGTTGACACCTCCATAAATGACTCCATCAAAGAAACTACATCCCTTAGGGCTTGTCCCCACGCCATGGTATTTTGTAGGTTTTTCAGACGGTTTGCAATTTTAGAAACCATCTGAAAACCAACATGCAACACTCCCCCATAGACTTTTAAAAAAAAATCCCCTTCGCCCTTTTTTGACACTGCCCCCCCGGTCCCAAAAAATTAGAAATGTTCCTTTTTCCGCCTGGTTTTGGGGCAGAACATGAACATGTGGGTGCGAAGGGGGGCGGTTTGAATCCGCAAACCACGGAAAAAGCTGTCCCCCTACGTGCCAAATAAGACAAAATACCGGCCGGAAAATCTCTTAAAGTATTTACAACAGTGTTCAGGAAGTTTGTTAGCCATTTAGGTATTTCCCCAGAAATTTTAAAAAAGTGGGGTGAAGGGCATAACTTTTTTTTTTTTTCTGTGGGGAAGGAGTGTTTGTATCTTGTTTTTTGCGGGATGAGTTGATGTTTTTTATTGGTATAATTCTTTGGGGGGCAGGGCTTTTTGATCGGTTTTAAATCCATTTTTTTTGAAGGTAGGGTGAAGAAAATATTGCAATCCTAGTAGTGTTTTTAAATTTTATTTTTAAAAGGGCTCACTGTGCAGTATTCGTGACAAGTTAGTTTTACTCCCTGGGTTGAGAAGATTATGGTGATACCAACTTATTAGTTTTTTTTATGTTGAAGCATTTTTCTAAAAGTGTTTTTATTGTGTAAAATAATATTTATGCATCCCTGTCTTCTGATAGCTATAACTTTTTAGGTCCTTACGCACACGGTGATACCAAATATGTGTACTTTATTTATTTTTCATCTTCTTTGGGATGACTGGTGTTTGTAAAGGGGAAAAGAACGATGTATGTATTTTTATTTTATTTTCAGTTTTTTTGTTTTACTTTTTTTTACTTTTTCGCCTTTGTTTCACTTTTCTCTATAAGTGATTTGTATCAGTAATCCTCAGATCACTGATACAATAGAAATCAGTAAAGAGCATTGCTGCTGTATCCTGGTTTCTGTGGCAACTGTCACTCACCATGCCTGGCAATGCCCACATTGCAATGCGGGGCATGGTGATGTCACAGAAAGCACGGATGCTTTAGTAAAACCGCCTATGCACGATTTACTGACAGCGAGGTAGCTCAACTTCCTTCTGTCTGTGTTTAGCTGTGGTGACTTGTGATAGATTGTGGATTAGAGATGGGGCCGAATTTCTCCAAAAATGCGATTCGGTATCTTCGCACAAATTTTCCGAACATAATTCGTTTCGTTCGGAATTACTTCGGCACGAATCGCGTTAAAAATAGCAGCTATTTTCCTAGGCTCACAGAGCCTGTCAGGCGTGTGCTTAGAACGTGAGTCGTGCCATGACTTAAATATGCAGAGGGAGCTTGGTTGGTCTTCATACAATGTTGTGTGTTTTAGTATGACCAGACATGACTGCCAGCGCTTTTGAATCGCTTCAACTATAAATTCCCCTGGGCACTTTAAAGAGGGCAAACTGACAACAAAAAAACTCAAGACGGGAATGTTGAGCTGATAAAGTCATGCCAGCGAAAGCTAGAAAAAAAAAACGAGCTGACGAGCTCAGTGTGGCAAACATTAGTGACAGGAGTGTGGAACGGTGACGGCGGCAGCCACAGCAGTCAATGAGTCAGACAGTGGCAAATGACTTTCTGGATGGTGCAAAAACACGAGGGGAAGCCACGTGTTGGCACAATGACTGTGTAGCGGAGGTCATGCAGGCCATGCAGTATGAGGTTCATCAGGCAGTGGCACAATGAATTTGGATGGGTGGAAAACAGAGGAAGCCACAGATGCACAATCACACAGATGTGGATGGTCACGGCGAGGGCAAGCAGTATGAGATCAGCAGTGGCCCAATGACATTCTAGGAGGCGGCAAAACAGTCTTAGGCAACAGAGTGGACACAATGATACCAGTGTGGAGGGTCACGACCAGCAGCAGCATGAGACAGGCAGTGGCACAAGGACATTCTGGAGGCTGGCCAAAACATGTATTAGGCCACGAGTGGCACAATCACACAGTGTGGAAGTCACGGCTTAGGGCAGCAGTATGAGATTTCAGGCAGTAGACAATATGACATTTGTAGGCCGGCTAAACAAGTATTAGGCTCCACAGAGTGGCACAAATCACACAGTGGTGTGGAGGTCAGGGCTGGCGCAGTATGAGATCAGGGCTAGTGGCAACAATGACATCGTGGAGGCGGCAAAACAGTATTAGGGCCAACGGTGGCACAATCGCACATTGTGGACGGTCACGGCGGCAGCATTATGAGGTCAAGGCAGTGGCACAATGACATTCTGGAAGGTCGGCAAAACAGTCATTAGGCCACAAGTGCACAATGATTACAGTTTGTGGAGGGCACGAAGCAGCAGCATGAGATCAGGCTGTGGAACTCATAGTGACACATTCTGGGATGCGGGCAACACAGTATTAGGCCACAGAGTGGCACAATGATACAGTGTGGAGGTCATGACTCGCAGCAGCATGGATCAGGGCAGTGGCACAATGGACATTATGGAGAGTGGCAAAACAAGGAAGGAAGCACAGAGTGGGGGTGCACAATGACTGAGATGCGGAGGTCACGGCGGCAGCAGTTGAGGTCAGGCAGTGGCACAATGACACAGTGTGGAGGACATGGCAGCAGCCTCTAGCAGACATGCATGAGTCAGACAGTGGCACAATGGATCAACGACAAGAGTGTGTAGGTTCACGGCAACAGCAATCAGCTGCAGCAGATGAAGGTTCGATACGAGTGGCACAATGACAGAGTGTTTGAGGTGTGGTGGCAATACCTGTCCCTGGTAAAGATGGTTGGTAGGCAGATGGAGAACTGTCAGCAGATGTGTGGCATCAGGCGGGTTGGCGGCATCAGAAAGTGGCTGAGGGCAGGTAGTTGAACCCAGACTGACGCCTATGGCATTGGTGTGTGTGGAAAATCCTGGCCGCCGTTCCACACCTGATTCATCTTGATAAAGGTCAGTCGCACTTTCTCAAATTTCCCTCGGGACAAGGGGTTCTACTTGGGGTAAAGATTGGCCATCCCGCCGCAACTGAACACCCGCCTCTCTGCCACACTACTTGGCGGGCTGGACAGCTTCTCCACTGCAAACTCGGCAAGTTGCGGACCTCACATCAGTTTGGGCATGGCCCAGTAGTACAGCGGATACTTCTAACTGAGGTGGCAGAGTGGCTGGTCCAAGTAGGTCAACAATACTGTTGGTTCAGGGACGCTCCCAGTCCTGCTGCTGCTCGCTGCTGGCGACTGCCCTCATCACAGGAGCGGGGGTTGAAAGGAAGCTGCTTCATCAGTGACCTCTCAGACTTAGGTTACTACTGATGGAGTGGTACTGCCTTCCTACACACCCTCCATTCCCCAGGCTGCCGCGGCTCAGTGTAAGTGAAGCGCTGAGGGCAAAACCCCCCGGTCAGACCTGTAGAGGAGCGGACGATGCAGCACATAGGCAGCAGCCAACTGAATTACCGGAGGATTTCCCCTATAGTATTTGAGTTTGTCCTCCCTACCAATAGGGGAAAAGGCTCCATTTTGGACCGGTAGGAGGGGTCCTATAGGGTGCAGAGCCAGAATGTCATCTCTCTGCCGGATGTAGACTATTCGGGGCGGTCACTAGCACAGGCAACCTAAGCATGCTGCGGGCCATCTGCACAAGTACTCCGAGGGGCTCCACCTGCCTCCATTGTCCACTGTATATGCCACGGTGCTTGGGGGATCATCTGCCTCGTCTTCCTCTCATCTTACATTCTTACCTCCTCCAGCTGCTCCTGACTCATCCTTCTCTTGTCACCTGGGTAGAATAATCCACTCATTTCCACCAGAACATGCTTCTGCTCCATGTCCTCTCCTCTCCACTCCCATTGTCTGTCCCCCACCGGGACTCATGTGGCACACGAAGATGTAGTCGCCACCGTCTCCAGTTCCCCTGCCCAGACAGATTTTTCAGCATCTGTTCCAGGAATGGAAGCAGTGGATTGATGTGATTCATCCAGTAAGTCTCCTGGCGACTGACAAATATACGTCGCCTCCTTCTGAATGGCCTCACAAAACGGAGGTGTGGGTCACGCATGAGCGCCACTGCGGCTTTAAACATCAAAGTATCACCAGGGGAGTATCTTCGGTTGCCTGGATCATCAAAAAATAATAGTTAATGGCCATTCTTGTTCATACAGTTCAGTCTTCCTCCAAAATGTGCTGGGCTGGAATTCCAGAGGAGTGGTAATCCATCGGCATATCAGGAGTGTGTTGGGTGGGGCCGTTCTCGCCGTACAACTCGAGGAGGGTGTTCCTGGCTTTTGTACGAATGGATAAAGTGCATGAACAGGTTTCCTGGCCATTTTCAGAATGTTCTGAAGATCGGTGGAAGACTTCAGGAACCTTTTCACAACCAGATGAACACGTGCGCCATGGAGGCCCTCCCGCACATGGACCATACCTCCTCGGTGCAGCGCAGACACCATGTTCCCTCCCATTGTCAGTCACCATGGTTAACGATTATGCAGTTGGCGCGGTAGAAAGCCACACATCGATTTTCTTGCTGGCATTGACGCGGAGCAGTTCCTCCCCTGTGTGACTTCGTCGCTCCGGAGGCAGCCCAGGTTGTAGAAGATACTGCGTGGACACCGCGTGCCCTACACATGTGGTATGATGGTAGAGTACTTTGTGGAGGCTGAGATGGTGGTGGTGGTGGAGGAGGAGGAGGTGGACGGAAATTGGCAGCTAGGTGCCGTCAGTTTGACAACGTGGAGGAGAAAGCAGGGTCTGCCTGTCCAAGTCTGATGGTGTGCCTGGGCTGGAAGCACATTCACCATGTGGGGTAAAGGACAATGTATGGAGCCTGACAGTAGTTACAGCTCCAGACGTCCGCGCTGCCGTGCACCTTGGAACAAAACCGATAAAGTCAAAGGACTGACCCTCACTTCTGTTTTACATATTTATGAAATGTGTAGGGTACTGACTTTTTGGAAAAGAAATTACGGCTTGGAACTCTCATTCGGTCGGCCACAAGCCATTAGTTCTATGAATGGTGCAGAGTCCACATTGGAAAGGGAGTGACTGGCCAGTAGTACCAACAACTTGGACCGGGAGCACGGTCAGTCTGCATGCACCTTCAGGATGGTTGGGACGTTATGTTGTCTCTTTGCAATCGCCTTGCTGAACGGACTGGCTGGCGCAATGAGTAGCGAGGGCAGGAGAATCGGGGAGGGAGGGGGGGATGATGTCAAAGAGAACAGACTCCCTCTGCAGAAGGGTGGTGGAGCCTTGACTGGCTGCAATGGCATGCATGCCACTGGGCTCGGTTTGCTGCTGGTGTTGCTTGCGGCGGCAGGATTGGACCACCAATCTGAGCCATGTTTTCTCCCAGGCCACCGGATGGTGTCGGCTGCATGTGTTGGACGCAGGGCCGTGGTGCCAACGTTTAGCTCCTGCCACGCGATTCAATTTCTGCCCACAGATTTTACATATACCCATATTCTGGCTCCTACCGTGTCTTAGCATAGAAACTGCCACACAAAGCCGGGAAGTATCGGATTTTACCGCCAACGCTCCGCAAATGAGTGATACTACCGCCGCTGCCTCGCTGAGACCCTGTGTGTAACTTTCTGTGACTGCGAAGCGGGTTTTTTGTTTCTACCCCGTGGCCGCTTGTCTCCCGACCTCACACTGCTGCTAGCTCTGCTCGGACTCACGCCACACTCAATGCAATTGCTGGGCTGGCTGATGCCTGAGCGCAAGCTGACGCCCTCTTACTCCTGACGAGGATGAAGCCTTGCATCACCGGCTCCCAAGTGCGGGTCGGCTAATTTATCATCTTTTGTGTTGCATCGTCTCTGCGGTCAACTCATCAACCGGTAGGTTTTGCCGTGGTGACTCTTTACAACTATGACCTCCCTTGCCACTCTCCCCAAATATATACTTTGCAGCTTACTGCAAGAAGCAGGCGAATATTGGTCCCAATTTCTTCGCTGGCCAAGTAGCTGCTGATGCCTCCTCAAATTGTTGCATACCTTAGCCTATCTAGTGCGTGAGCCCAGGACCACTAGTAGATCTCTGGCTGAGGGAACCGGATGGGACAGAGGTGGGTCTGAGGTACAGGTGAGGGCCGGCTGACCCGCTTCCCGGGCCATGCCAAACTAGATGGTTGTGTCTGAGGTTCCCACTGACTCGTGGCTGGGGTTGTCAGGATGTCATCTGGGAGGTAGAGGGATGATCTAGTCAACCCATATCAAGAAAACCCTTGGGTTGCAGAACATTCACAAGGCCGCTAGATGTCAAGGCAGTTGTGGCCTCACCAAGTGAACCCCTGTCTGCGACGTCCCCTTGCTGTGCTGCGACCTGGGCCTGGAATGTTTGTGCCTCTGCACTCGCAGGTTGAAGAGCCTGCACCTCTCTGTCTGACAATACTGTTTGTTCTTAATGTACAGACACTGTTTGATGATGATATCTGTATTTGATAAATATCACCTGTTTTTGGACTCCAAATGAAACGCCCAGTAACAAGCTCTTGGGTTAACCTTGGATAAACATTGTGCTCCACAATGGCCAGGAAATATTTTACTTGTTTCTGTGTCGTTAATACAATGTGTGTTTATATAAATGTCAAAAGCAACAAACAGGACTTAATTTATCCTTTCAGGACATGAATTAGGCTACAGGAAAAATGTATATATTTTGGCGTTGAAAAAGACGGTTTCTTGGGGTAACGCACACCAGCAAAACATACGCTTAATTAAACCCTGGAATGTAATTGACGCCAAAGAATTGAGCCCACAAACTAAGTAGTTTGTAGCAGTGTGTTACAATTGCGGTGTTTTTCTACGACACACAACAAGAGATACAGTTATGTAATTAACCTTTGCTTTTTTTGAATTAGGCTACAGGAAAATTTATATATTTTGGCGTTGAAAAAGAAGGTTTCTTGGAGGTCAGCACACCAGCAAAACAACGGCTTAATTAACCCTGGATGTAAATTGCGCCAAAGAATGTGCCGCACAAACTAGTATTTATTTGTAGCGTGGTTCACAATTGCGTGTTTTATAGCCGACACAACAATGAGATTACAGTTGTAATTAATCTTTGCTTTAGTGAATTAGGCTACAGCGAAAAATTTATATATTGTTGGCGTTGTAAAACAGACGGTTTCTTGGGGTCAGCACACCAGCAAAACATACGCTTAATTAACCCTGGATGGTAAAGATTGCGCCAAAGAATTGAGCCGAACAAACTAGATAGCTCTTGTAGCGTGTTACAATTGGTGTTTTCTACGCCACACAACAAGAGATACAGTTGTAATTACCTTTGCTGTGATTAGGCTACTGTAAAAATTTATATATTTTGGCGTTGAAAAAGACGGTTTATTGGGGGTCAGCACACAGCAAAAACAACGCTTAATTAACCCCTCGGATGTAAATTGCGCAAATAGAATTGAGCAGCCAAAATGAAGTGGTATTTGTATTGTAAAACGCTGTTTCTTTAAATGAATACAACAGGAACTGGCTTAGATCCCACTTGGTTATTGAATTTATATGCATCTTGCAGTGGACGCACACTGGATTTTCTGATCCATACCCAAAAAATTAGGAAATAGAAACATTAAGAGAACAGGTCTCTGAAAGACAAGTGAGACACCCCCCCACAAAAATCGCTGTATAAAAATTAAATTCTTCAGACAGTGATATCAAGCCGCGGCAGAGCACCTTCCCTGATCAGTACAGTGAGAGCTGGTATGGAGCTCCCTCAGCCATTGCGCCGGACTTATATAGTGCGGTGAGTCACAGGAATCCGCGCGGTCTCTGATTGGGCTTCACCTCTGAACATGTATGCAAGGCTATGCCCCTTCTTCTCCCAGAATGCTTTTGCCCCATGTAGCGCCATGAGCTCGCAACCATTTTATCAATCAAAGCCACACTTTGTTCACCGAAGTACCCCCAAAGTTCGACTTCGTTCCGAAAAAACGAAGTTTTCTGAAATTCTAAACGAATTCCACCTTCTGTTAGGAATCGATTCGCCCATCTCTAATTGTGACAGCTGAAGGTTAATAATCCACGGCCAGAGCTAACTCCCACTGTGAGTGATACAGCATGAGGCCAGCAGTAGTATACCACTGGTTCCATGTCACAACCATGCGGGGCTCACTTTTGAGCCCGCACGATGTGCAGAACGTACCGGTACATCCATTTGCAGGAACACACTTCCCGCTAGGACATAGCGCTACGTTCTATGTTGGGAAGAGATTAAAAGGGAGAAAAGCTGATCCCTGTGATATACAGGGTTATCTGATTTGGAGCAGGATTATAATATAGGAAAACTGAAAGGGAAAGTTTTGCTGACCCCACCCAAGAGACAGTTTGCTTTGTACACACACTGATACAGGAAAATCGCTGTACTAGTCGATTGCTGTATATGGGTGGAGTAAGCAGGAAATCACTGCCCAACTGTTTAAATGTTATTGAACCGCAATGTATAAAGTGAGTCACTGCATTAAACCACATACGGCTAAAACTTTTCTTTTATCGTACTATAGTTTGAAAAAAAGGAGGTATTTATCAGTATACCACAAAACGTATTTCATAACAAGCAAGATGTTTTAAAGCCATGTATTTGTCATAATATTCTGTTTCCATATCACATTTGCATAAAAAGGATTATTCCAAATAGAAAAAGCAACAGGTGAGTAATGCGTATAACACACATAGGGCGATATGTATGAATGGGGCTGCGTCAGAAATCTGACGTCTTTTCAGCCTGACATCTAGTGCAGCCCCATTCACTATAGATTTAAAACTCCCACACGCCAATATCAGGCGCATTACAGAGCACCTGCGGCACTTTGTAATGCGCCTGGGATCGGAGGGTGTGCAGGAGGCAGGGTGCACTAGAACTGTACAAAACGACAGATTTATAGCTTTAGTACGGCAAATCCAGCATTTAAGGTTATGTCTACACTGCATTGGACAAAAACGGCCTTAAAGCGGCCGTTTTTTCTCCGATGCAGGACCACGGCTTTTGTAATGCTTTGTGCAAAAATCGCGGTTGCTTCTCGTTTTCTTGACATCCCCCATAAAATAGTATTGTATGGGAAGAAGGCAAGAAAACAACATGTTGTGTAATACGCCGCTGCCAAAAGACGGGCAGAGAAAAGACGAGCTGTGTAGACTGCAGCTCATCTTTCCTATTGCCGTCTATGGGGCCACAGGAACGATCGTATTTGTGGCGCTTTTAAAAAACGAAAAGCGCCGAAGATACGATCGTTTTCCTGTGAAGTGTAGACATAGCCTAATGCTCTTATTCATGAGCATGTGTTAGCCCCATCCACCAAAGGCTAGTCCCGCCCACTGACAGTTATTCACATGTTTCTACATATTAAAAGTAACAGGTTAATCAGTTGAGGTGGGCGGGGCTAGCCTCAGGTGGGCGGGGTCTGAAAAAAACTGGACTCTGTGTTTGACTCTTTTCTGGCTGAAAACTGCAGATTTGAGCATTAAATACACGAAAACTCCAGCATCTTACAGAATAAGGGACACAGCGCTGGAAACAGCAGGTCTGACACTAGCTTGTGCTGCCCTCAGCAAGGGAGGCATAACGTATGTGACAGGTTCTGTTTAAGGAGTCCTATCAGGATTCTCCCTGCTTTTTACTAAGAAATCCTGCTACAAATCATATGAGAAGCTCAGCTTTTCTCCTCTATCATATAATCCTATATATCACAGAGCTCAGCTTCTCTGCTCTATCATATAACCCTATATATCACAGAGCTCAGCTCCTCTCCTCTATCATATAACCCTATATATCACAGAGCTCAGCTTCTCTCCTCTATCGTATAACCCTATATATCACAGAGCTCAGCTTCTCTCCTCTATCATATAACCCTATATATCACAGAGCTCAGCTCCTCTCTATCATATAACCCTATAAATCAAATAGCTCAGCTTCTCTGCGTCTATCATATAACCCTTAATATCACTGAGCTCAGCTTCTCTCCCTCTAACATATAACTATAGATATCACAGAGCTCAGCTTCTCTCCTCTATCATATAACCCTATCTATCTATCTATCTATCTATCTATCTATCTATCTATCTATCTATCTATCTATCTATCTATCGTAAATGACTATGAACCAAGTCACTGAAGGTAAGTACTATTTACACATTATATGGCATTGTATGACAGTATTATTTCAGCCCTATATAACAGTATTGGTGTATTTACACACTCATTTGCAGTAATATTTTGGTGCTGGGAGTATAATATTGTTGGTATCATTTGTGTCCTGTTTAGTGGTATTCTTATGCGTTATATTTTTTGTGCTATATGTGGTGGTTTTACCGTCCTAGTGTTCTGTACGGTGTCATATCAACATGGATATATAAGATTTTTAATCAAAAGAAACTGGGCTTTGCCCCATTCAATTGCTGAACATGAGGTCAGAACTCCTATAAGGAGTCTGTTTTATGACATCTACGTACAGTGGACACTCCACATACAATATTAATTGATTCCAGGACTACCATTGTACATTGAAACTATAAATGTATGGAAAACTGGAAATTGGTGCTAAAGCCCCAAAATGTTACCAACATAATGCAAAATAAAGAGTAAAGAAAATGAAATAGGTAATTAATCCAGATAAAGGACGTCCTTCCTTTAAACTTCAAAAAGAGCTCTAGAGCTGGCCCTCACTTTTATATTGGGGAAAGGGAAAGCTTCTTTGGGTCTTACTTTATACAAGGGGTACCAGAAAAAAAAAAATGGGGCTCCCCGCCCTACGGCCCCCCTAGGAAAGACCATTGCATGTTAAATATACTGAATCCTGAGGCCATTGTAACTTAGGGCATCAATATCCCCCTCCCTCAAAATACAATACCCCCCTCCCCCCCACCTACAATATCCCCCTCCACCCATAAATTCCCCTCACCTACATACAATATCCCCCCCCAGCCCACATACAATATCCCCCCCCACCCACATACATACCCCCCTCCCCCACCTAAATACCCCCCTCCACCCTACAAATCCCCCCACCCGCATACAAAAATCCCCCTCCACCCCTACAATACCCCCCTCCCCCCCGCATCAATACCCCCCCTCCCCACATAAATATCCCCCTCCCCCCCAAATTAAATACCCCCCTCCACCCATACAATATCCCCCTCACCACATAAATATCCCCTCCCCCCTACAATATCCCCTAAACCCACAAAAATATCCCCTCCACCCACTAAAATACCCCCCTCCCCCCTACATAAAATATCCCCCCCCCTACATACAATATCCCCCCCCCACCCACATACAATATCCCCCCTCCCCCCACATACAATTTCCCTTCACGTTTCCTTGGTGCCCCTCACCCCTTCTAAAATAACACCCAGAAAGAAAGTTAACCCCTATCACAGGGTGGGTGTTCCCCACTTTTACAACCAAGACATGTACGCTGCCACTTACCCCCCCCCGATATAACCTAAACACGCCCTAAAAGACCCCATAGTGATCTGACCCAGCTCAGGACTCACATTACAGTGAATACAGCATGATTCAATATAGAAGTAACATAAACCCCCAAAAACAGGGACTACCCGGGGCGTCTTATCTTGATTTTCTTTCTCTTGGGGTCTTCTTTTTTCCCCTTTTCTTAGCATCGTTCCACACCCCAGGGACTTGTCCCGGCACCCCCACCTGCAAATTACACACAAATTTCTTGAATCCCCTTTTCCAGCATCTCTTTACCTATTCCACCTCTGTACAAAAATGCCCCGGGGTGGGGGAGAGCGGCCATAACTAAGCCATAATTTTAGGCCCCAAATCCTAAGGGGGTTTGGGGAGGGGAAAAGGGGGACCCCCCCGGAGATATGCTACAACTATGGGCTCTCCCTCACAATTATATTACCAGGTTGGGAGCAAGCCCTAGGTGGTTGGCAAATGGGCAAGGCCCCCGGTAAATTGCAGGCCCTATTTTGATAGGGAGACACCCGCCGGATAAATTGCTAGGGCCCGGGGCCCAGGGGGTTTTGGTGTACCTAGCCCGGGGGTGGGGAAAATAGCCCGGTAGATAAGCAGGCCCCCTTTTGGTAGTATCCAGGAATTAGGAGCTTTTTTAGCTAGGTGAGGTAGTTCCCTTTTGTTTTGGTAGTTGGGCCCCCTTTATGTTTAGGGAGGGTCAGGGTCCCCCTTTTGGGTTATTAGGTAGGGCCCCCTTTAGGGGTTTGGTAGAGTCAGGGCCCCTTTTGTTTGTAGGGGTAAGGGCCCCCTTTTTTTTTAGGTGAGTCAGGGCCCCCCCTTTAGGGGTTTGGGGGCGGGCCCCCCCTTTTGGGTAGGTAGAGTCAGGGCCCCCTTTGGGTTAGCCAGAGTCAGGCCCCCCCTTTGGGGGAGGCAAAGGGAGGGCCCCCCTTTAGGGGTAGAGGGAAATCAGGGCCCCCCTTTAGATGTAGGCGGGGGCAGGGCCCCCCTTTAAGCTGTGGCAGGGTTTTTTCAGGGCCCCCTTTTAATTAGGGGGCCCCCCCTTTGAGCGTAGGGAGGGCCCCCCTTAAATGTAGCCAGGGCGTCGGGGGGCCCTTTAAATTAGCCAGGGCGTCGGGCCCCCTTTAAAAATGTGCCGGGCCCCCCTTTTAAATGTAGCCAGGGCGTTCGGGCCCCCCTTTTTATATGTGTTATATAAAAAAAAACAAAAAAAAACCACTTTCCCCGAGCCCGGTCCTGCCTTCCGGGCCTTCCCCCGGCTACCCCCGGTCCGCAAGGCGGGGCCCGGGGAAGTGCGTCCCCGCGCCCCCTACTCGCAGTAGGGGGGGCGCCGGAGGCGAAGGGGTAACACCTTTAGCCCCGCCGGGAGATAGCGGAGGCCGCGCTAGTGGCCGCTTGCTCGCTGACACCGGAGCCTGGGAGCGGGGACATTATCCCCGACTCCCGGGCCGGGTTTCTGGGGGTGGCGGGGTCCCGGGGTTAGGGGCCGGAGCGCGGCGGCGGGGCCCCCCGGGGGCGACGGCACTGCCTCCGGGGCCCCGGACCCCGGGGCCCGCAATGTGGGCCAAACCCGGCCTGGCCGGGTACTGGTTGAACCCCCCGTATGGCGGCCCCGGCCCACAGGGCGTTGTAGGGTCCAAAACATCGGGGCCCGGGCCCTCTGTGTTATGTTTTGTCGTAGGGCTGGGTTCACACGGCATTTTTTTACGCCCCATTGTGGGTGTGCAGGATTTTTCAGAGAAACTTATATCCGTCACTAGTTGTATCCCTAAAAAAAGAATCTAAAGAACAAACTTATCTAAAATAGAGGGGAAAATTCACATTCACATTGCCCCGGGAATCTGCAGACAATGTGCAGCCAATTACAGTCACTACCAGGGCCCTGTAATTGGCTGCAAAAGGCCCTGTTTTGTCATTGAATTATGGATTCACAAGGTAAATATTTTTTTTTAAAAATCCTCCCTTTATGGAGATAAATCCCCAATATTTTTAAAATGGAGACAGCGACGTGTCCGGGGCTTGCGGTGGTGGGACGTCCCCCATTTTTTTCCCAATCGACCCCCGGGAGCCATTAATAAGGGGTCCATTTGGGGCCGGGGGCTCGTGGTCCGCAGTCCTCGGGGGCCAAAAAAACCTCCGGCTGTCCGGAGCCCCCCGGGGAAGGGAGCGTGGGGGGGTCATCACGCTGCTTTTGGGGGCCTGATGACGTCACCCGCCTGTCCCCAGGACCGAGGGCGCGCCCGGGGGCGGAGCACGGGGGGTCCAGGAAGTGATTGTTTTTTTTTTTTTATTTTGAATTTTTCCCACAGCTACCTATAATTGCCCTATACCTTTCTAAGCTGCCTAACCTGCCTTACCTGCCCTAACTGCCTATACCTGCCTTATACCTGCCTTTTACCTGCCTACAGGGCTTATCCCTGCAAAACCTGCCTACACTGCCTATCCTGCCTTATCCCCTGCCCTATCCCTGCCTATACCTCCCTTTATACCTCCAAAACCTGCCTATACCTGTTTATACCCCCCTACACTCCCCTATACCTCCCTTATACCTGCCCTATACCTGCCTACAGCGCCTATACCTCCCTACAGCTGCCATACTCCTCAGCCGGCCCTATCCCCCCCACACCCTGCATATACCTGCCTATGGGCCTATCCCTGTAATGGGGCCAAATACCTGCCTAAAATCTGCTTAGGGGGGACTATACCGCCTATTACCGCGTAGGGGGCCCAAAACCTCCCAAATAAGACATACCCCAAAGTAAACAATGGGACTTTTGGGGTAAAAAGAATGTAAGACCTTTTTTACTATCGGGGAAACACGGTAATATGTATTTATATCCCAATGAAATCCAGAACAATTAAAACTCCCAAAAATTCACAGTTGTGTTTTTCCTAACTCCAACTCACAAAAAAATTTGTTTTTTTATGACATTTGGGAAATTCAGTGGTCCCCATCAAAAAACAACTCTTTCCCCAGAAAAAGGCTCTTCAAAAGGGAAAATTTAAGAAAAGCTTTCGGGACCTGGAAAAAAAATAGGCGCTTTTGACCGCACTTTTTGGTCCACACAGAAAGCTTTTAACAAAACAGAACACACACAGTCCAAAATGACCATGCCCCTGTGCTGTTGTCCCCCTTTTTGGGAATTTTTTTTTTTTGTGGGATCGTTGGGATGTGTTTTTCCCATACACAACCAAAACCCCCAAAGGGTCCCAAAAGGGGCCACAGCAAAAGTGTGCCCCAAAAACCCTAAAAAAAAAAAGACCGCCTGCTCTCTGTTTTTGGGGAAGGGGCTCACCCCCCCTTTGCGGAAACTCGGGAAACTGTAAAATTGGGGGGAAATTTTAATTTTTTTTTTTCCCCCTATGGAGAGAAACACAGAAGGCCCCCAACAGCAGGAGGCAGAAAAACTGTGAAAAAAGCAGGTACAAAAACCTGATGTCCAAAAAGCCAAAGGGAAACTTTTTATATCATCTCTCCCCTTTGAACATTGCTTTATGTGTCCACTGCACATGGTGACATAGCGGCTGGCCGGGAGTGATTGAGGGCTTCTCGTGGGTCCCCCCCCTCCCTCCACCTTTTCCTCCCCCTCCACCTCTCCTCTCCGGGGCTCTAGCATTGTACAGAGGGGGGGGGGGAGGGGGAAGGGCCCGCACGGGACAAATAAATTTTGCTCCCGCTCCCCGGGCCCCCCACCCACAAAACAAATCTCTTAGCACGGGTTTCCCCAGGCAGCTGCCCGGCGGGGGGCCCCCGCCTTTTCCCGTGGGCTTGGGGATGTCCCGATGGCGCTGCCCTGCGCTGCTCCTGTTTAAAGAGCCCCCGGGGGGCCCTTTTTTGGCTGCAAAGGGGATTTTTCCACGTCCCTGGGTCCAGGGAAAATTTTTCCCCCATTTGGGGGGCTCTCGGGGCCTTCCCGGGCAGCCTTTGGGAAGGGGAAGAATTCGGGGGACATGGTTTTTTTCATTAGGGGTTGTCCCCCAAAAAACCAAAAAAAAAAAACCCCCCGCGCAGAAGCCAGGGCCCCAAAGCAAAAATTTTGGGTGGGGCCCCCCCAACCCCCCCCTCGCCCCCCTTGGGGGGGAACCCAACCAGGGAACATTTCCGGAAACATTTTTGTTTAGAAAATGTAGTAATAAAAGGGGGCAAATACCTCACAATAAAATCTCACCATTTTTCCCTAACCCAAAAAAAACAAATCCCACTTTCCAAAAACCCAAAACATCCACCAAAAACACTATTACATGGGGAACCCTGTTTAAACCGCCAGAACATGACCAAAAAAGTGGACCTAAATAATCCCCCTTTACACTATTAAAATCCTTTAACCCCAAAGCCCAAAAATTTTTAACCCCGGGCCTTTATATTTGACCAGTGGGTGGTAGACGGGGCCGAATCAGAAATTTTGCCCCCCCCCACCCGGGCCCACACAAACCCCGCCCCACCCCCCCCCCCCCCTTTCTCCCCCCCCTCCCTCCCCCCCGGCCGCCCCAAAAAACCAGGGGCCCCCCACCCATTTCCCCTTTCCCCCCAACCATCGCCACCCCAGAAAAATAAAAAAAATTTTTTTTGGGGGCAACAAGAAAAAATAAATGCAATTGTGCCATTTGGGTTTTGGAAATTTTGCTCCCTTTCTTTGTTTTACAAGGTCAAGCAAAACCTCCACAAGTCACCCTTAATGGGACTGGCAAAAACCCGGAAAACCCCGACCAAATTGCCAAGCAACAATAAATTAAACAAAAAACCCCCCCTTCACACCGGTAAAAGACTAGGCCCACCAAAATTTATTGACTAAAACCCGTATAACCCAAAACCCAAAATCACAAAAAAAAACACTAACAAGCACCCTAATAAAACCACCACATTTATAACCACATATCTCCCAACCCAAAAAATACTGGAATTTAAAACCGCAATACGTTAGTGATTTAAACCACCACCAAAAACCCCCATTTCCCCCAAAACAGTAACCCCTTTTATTTAGATACCAGGGACAGGACTTTGCAAATAGTTTTTAAATTACTTTAGGGGCCTCACAGGTGACGTTTGTCCGAGGGGGTTCCCTTCCCCCTTTCCCTTTTCTTTTTCTTTTTTCGGTCCAGGCCTCCATGATACTTCCTCCGTCCATACTCGTTTCCCCGGGAGAAAATTTTCAACACAAACACCTGAGACCCCCTCCCCTTTTTTTTTTCTTTTCCCCCAAAGAATGCCCCCTCCCCCCATGTACAAAAAACCCCCCTTTATAATTTGGGCCCAAAAGGTAATAAATTTCCCCCAGGTAAAATGGGGGTTCCCCCCGTTGTATGTAGAAACAACGGGGCCCCCCGGGGGGGACTAGGTTTGCTTTTTTCACCCCCCCGGGGGTAGCTAGGGGAGCTTGGGGAGACGCCCGGCACTTCGGGCCCCCCGGGGGGTTAAACTTTTGGTTCCCATGTAAAGGTTTTTCAATGGGGGCCCCCCGTAGGGGGTTAGGCCACCCCCGTAGGGACAAAAAGGGGGCCCCCCTGAAAATTAGGGCCCCCTTTTAGGGAGAAAAAAGGCAACCCCCCTGATTAGGGGCCCCCCCTTTTTAAAAAAAAATCCCCCCCTGTAGAACCCAAAATCCCCCCAAGTCTTTTTGGGGGGCCCCCCCGGGGAGGCCCTAGTTTCCCCCCCCCCCCAGTGTTTTGGGCCCCCAAAGTGGGATAAATTTTCCCCCCCCCAGTTTTTTAGGGCCCCCTGGGGGAAAAGCCCCCCCCCGATTTTGGGCCCCCTGTAGGGGATTAGGGGCCCCCCCCCCCCGTTTAGGGGGCCCCCCCTGTAGGCAAAAGTTTTCCCCCCCATATATTTTGGGGGGGCCCCAAAAGTAGGCATAGTTTTTCCCCCCCCCCTAAAAAAGGGCCCCCTTTTGGCCCTAGTTCCTCCCCCCCCCCAAAATTATTAGGACCCCCTTTTTTTTAGGCAAGTCCCCCGTCCCCAGTATTTGGGCCCCCCGTAGGGATAAATTTCCCCCCCAGTATTTGGGGGGCCCCCCCGGGTTTAAGGGGATAGTTTTTTTCCCCCCCCGTATTTTGGGGGGCCCCTTTTTGGCAAAATTTTCCCCCCCCCCCCCCCCCCCCGGTTTTTTTAGCGCCCCCCGTTGGCCCTAATTTTTTTCCCCCCCCCCCCCAAGTATTTTTTTGGGCCCCAATTTTTAGGGGAAAAAGTCCCCCCCCCCCCCCAGTATTTTGGGGCCCCCTTTTCCAAATTTCCCCCCCCCCCCCCCCCCCCCCTTTTTTTTAGGGGGCCCCCCTTAGGCATAGTTCCCCGCCAGTAAATTTGGCCCCCATGTAGGGATAGGGCACCCCCCCCCCAGTATTAGGGCCCCCCTTTTTAGGCATCGTTCCCCCCCCCCCCCCCATGTTTAGGAACCCCCCTTTAGGCAATAGCCCCCCCCCCCCCCGTATTAGGGCCCCCCCCCGTGGGCATAGTCCCCCCCCCTATTAGGGGCCCCCCGTAGGCCCCTAGTTTCCCCCCCCCCAGGTATTAAAGGGGCCCCCTTTTAGGCATTTGTTCCCCCCCCCCCCGGATTTGAGCCCCCCTGTTTGAAAAATTGGTTTCCTCCCCCCCCCAAAAATTTTTAAAGGGGCCCCCCCCTTTGGGGGAATTTTCCCCCCCCGGGATTAGGGGGAACCCGTAGGCCCAATTTTTTTCCCCCCCTCCCCCCCCGATTAGGGCCCCCCGTAGGCATAGGTTTTAACCCCCCGTTTTTTCGGGCCCCCTGTAGGCTTTTTTCCCCCCCCCCCGGTTATTAGGGCCCCCCGGGGGGGTTTTGGCATAGTTTCCCCCCCCCCGTATTAGGACCCCCCAAAGTTGGATAGTCCCCCCCCCCCCCCCCCCCGTTTTTTTGGGGCCCCCCCCTTTTAGGCATATTTTTCCCCCCCCCCCGTTTTGAGCAAACCCCCAAAAAAAAAAAAAAAAAAATTGGGGGGGGGGGGTTGGGGGGGGGGAAAAGTTCCCCCCCCCCCGTAATTTTGGGCCCCCCCTTTTTAGGCCCTAGTTCCCCCCCCCCCCCCCGATTAGGGCCCAATGTAGTTTAAAAATTTCCCCCCCCCCCCAAAAAATTTAATTTTTGAAAAACCCCTTTGGGAGGAACCAAAAAGCCCCCCCCCCGTATTAGGGCCCCCCCCCGTAAGGGTTTGTTACCTCCCCCATTAAAAAGGGCCCCCATGTAGGCCCTAAATTCCTCCCCCCCCCCATTAAATTTGGGCCCCCTGTAGGCCAAAAGTCCCCCCTCCCCCCCCATTTTTTGGGCCCCCTGTAGGCATTGTTCCCCCCCCCCCCCCCGTATTAGGGCCCCCTGTAGGCATAGTTTCCCCCCCCCCCCAAAGGGCCCCCCCGTAGGCAATTTTTTTCCCCCCCCCCAGTAAATTTAGGGCCCCCTGAGGCTAGTTTCCCCCCCCCCCTATTAAAGGGGCCCCCTTTCATAGTTCCCCCAGTATTCGGGGCCCCATTTAGGGATAGCCCCCCCCCCCCATGTTAGGGCACCCCTGTAGGGAAGTTTTTTCCCCCCCCCCCCTATTAGGGCCCCCATGTAGGCAAAGTTCCCCCCCCCAGTAATTTGGACCCCCCTGTAGGCATAGTCCCCCCCCCCCAGGTTTTAGGGCCCCCCTGTGGCATGTTTTCCCCCCAGTATTAGGGCCCCCATATGGCATAGCCCCCCCCCCCGATTGGGCCCCCGTGGGATAGTCCCCCCCGTAAAATTTGGCCTCCTTAGGATAGTTCCGCCCCCCGGTATTAGGGCCTCTTTTAGGCATAATTTCCCCCCCCCAAAAATTTCCCCCCCCCTTTGGGCCCCCGTAACTAGTTCCCCCCCCCCCCAGATTAGGCCCCCTTTTGGCATAGTTTTCCCCCCCAGATTCGGGCCCCCCCCCCGTAGACTATTCCCCCCCCCCCCGATTAGGGCCCCCCCCTAGGCAAGTCCCCCCCCAGTATTAGGGGCCCCCCCGTAGGCATATTCCCCCACCCCCCAGTCAAAGAGCCCCCTGAGGCATAGTTTCTCCCTCCCCGTCATTAGGGGCCCCCCGTAGGCATAGTTCTCCCCCCCAGTCATTAGGGGCCCCCCTTGGGGATAGTTCCCCCCCCCCGTATTTGGAGCCCCCTGTAGGCATGGTTCCCCCCCCCCCCATTAATTACCCCATTAACATAGTACCCCCCAGTTTGGGGGCCCCCCGTGGCAAGTTTCCCCCCCCCCAGTATTTGGGGCCCCATGTGGCAATCTCCCCCCCCTATTAGGACCCCCCATTAAGCATAGTCCCACCCCCAAATTTGGGCCCCCTTAGGCATATTTCCCCCCCCCTTATTATTTCCCCCATGTAAGCATAGTCTCCCCCCAGTATTAGGGCCCCCTTAGGCTAGTTCCCCCCCCCCCCCCAGTATTTGGGGGCCCCCCGTAGGCATAGTTCCCCCCCATTAAAGGGCCTTATGTAGGCCCAAATCCCACCCCCAGTATTAGGGCCCCTTAGCAAAGTTTCCCCCCCCCCCCCCAGTATTAGGGGCCCCTTTAGGGATATTTCCCCCCCCCCCGGGGCCCCCCGTAGCTTATTACTTACCTGCCGCGCTCCCCCGGCGTCTCGTCCGCTCCCGGCCCCAAGCCTGCTGCTGTAGGTTTGGGGCCGGAACAGGAAGCTCAGCAGGCAGGGGCGATGACGTCACTTCCGCCCCCGCCGCCTGCGAGAGATGTACGGCAGGGGCAGGGACGCATAGCTCTACTGTCCCCCTTTTCATTTAATTGTATGCTTTGTCACAGGGAAACTGCATACAATTAAGAGAGACCCGCAGTGAAGCAAGGGGGCGGATCCTGCCGGCGGCGGCGGGCCCCCCCTCTAGCTTCACAGACCGGCCGGCCCCGGTAGAGCAGTACAGGTTGTACTGCCCTATCGGCGGCCCCCGCGCCGGCCCCTCAGCTTCCCCCCCGCCGCAGTGGAACTGTTAAGATCACTGCCGGCGGGCCCCAAAGAGGGGGCATTACGGGAGCTTTCTACGTCTGCTACCCCGGTAGTTAGCCCCTGCAGTGACCAATAGTGGTATATACAGTGTACACAGGCTCTGCAGACTGTATATTACCTCCATACAGTGACCATATAGGGGTAGACACCCGTGTACACAGGACTGTAGACTGTATATTACCTCCATACAGTGACCCCTATATGGTAGACACCAGTGTACACGGGCCTTCTGTAGACATATAAGTGGTTACAGTGTAGTTACATCTTGTGACTCACAGGTAAACGTTTTCTCTGACGAGTCGTACTTTCCCCTTTGTTCTGCATCTGGTCCAGACCTTCATGATGACATCTCCCGACCCCTTGTCCCTGCAGATTTAGACACAAATATCTTAGAATCCTGACTTTTCCAGCACCTGCCCCCCTGGCTATATGGGGTTCATTTAGGCAAGCAGGGTTTAGATAGGCTATATGGTACCCCAAATATGCAAGGTTTAGGTAGCCAATAGAGTGCCCAAATAGGCAGGAAAGGTTTAGCTAGGTTATAGGGAGCCATACAGGTAGACGGGGGTTAGGTGGGCTATAGGCAGGCATATAGGTAGGGTTTAGGTAGCTAAAGGGGCCCCATATAAGTAGACAGGCAGGCTTCGGGGCTATATAGGTGGGCAAGCTTTAGGGGCTATAGGGGCTATATAGGCAGCCCAGGCTTCACGGTAGCTATGGGGATTCAGGCAGGCAGACAGAGCTAAAATAGGCAGCCTTTAGGGGGCTATATAGGCAGGCTGGGAGTATCTAGGCAGGCAGGCTGGGGGGTATCTAGGCAGGCAGGCTGGGGGGTATCTAGGTTGGCAGGCTGGGGGTATCTAGGCAGGCTAGGGGGGCTATCTAGGCAGGCTAGAGGGGTATAAAGGCAGGCTAGGTGGGTATAAAGGCAGGTTTAGGGGGTGTAAAGGGAGGCTTAGGGGGTATATAGGCAGGCTTAGGGGGTATATGCCGGCTTTGGGGTATACAGGCAGGCTTAGGGGGTATATAGGCAGGCTTAGGGGTGTATAGGCAGGCTTAGGGTATACAGGCAGGCTTAGAGGGTATACAGGCAGGCTTAGGGGACTTTATACAGGCAGGCTTAGGTGTATACAGGCAGGCTTAGAGGCCTTTATACAGGCAGGCTTAGGGGGTATACAGGTAGGCTTAGGGGGTATACAGGCAGGCTTAGGGGGCTTTATACAGGGGGTATACAGGCAGGCTTAGGAGGCTTTATACAGGCAGGCTTAGGGGTATACAGGCAGGCTTAGGTGTATACAGGCAGGCTTAGGGGGTATACAGGCAGGCTTAGGGGGTATACAGGCAGGCTTAGGGGGCTTTATACAGGGGGGCTTTATACAGGCAGGCTTTGGGGGCTTTATACAGGGGGGTTTATGCAGGCAGGCTTAGGGGGAGCTTTATACAGGCAGGCTTAGGGGGTACTTTATACAGAGGGGTTTATACAGGCAGGCTTGGGGGGGTTTATACAGGCAGGCTTAGGGGGGGCTTTATTCAGGGGAGTTTATACAGGCAGGCTTAGGGGGGGTTTATACAGGGGGGTTTATACAGGCAGGCTTAGGGGGGCTTTATACAGGGGGTTTATACAGGCAGGCTTAGGGGGGCTTTATACAGGCAGGTTTATACAGGCAGGCTTAGAAACAAGTAAAATAAGAAATCATTTACTTACCTCGGTCCACGCTCCCCCGATGCGCCGCGCTGCAGCCCCTCTGCAGCCTGTGTGCTCAGCGCGGGCGGCACGGTGATGTGACGTCACCGCGCGCACCCACGTGATCGGCGCTCCGTTCTGCTACCTCCGGGTAGCACTGCCTCTGAACGCTCGGGACGGAGGGCCCCCCCTGCCGCAGGGCCCCCCCTGCCGCAGTGAACTGTTAAGTTCACTGCCAGCAGGCCCAGGAGCGGCATTACCGGGGTAGCAGACGCGGTAGCAGCTGCCCCCCGGCGCGGGCCCCCTTAAGTGCACGGGCCCGGAGCAACTGCTACCCCTGCTACCCTGGTAGTTACGCCCCTGATACCAACTATAGTAAAGGGCCGTTCACACGGCTTATTTCGGGCACGGCTTCCAGCCGTATTGTGCGCCGTACTGTGCTGCAATACGGCTGGAATCCGTCCCAGCCATTACGGTAATCCACAGTTCTCATAGAGAACTGTAGATTCCGTCTCTCCTCCCCGCTCAGCGAATACCCCTGGGGGGGAGAAAGTGACATGTTCTTTATCCCGGCGGGATACGCGCCATGAATAATGAAAGACTATTGGGCCGGTGGGCAGCGCCCCAGCCCCGCCCTTTACTCAAGCCGTAATTGCGGGCGAAATCCGTCCCACAATTACGGCTGAATAAACCGTATGAACCTCGCCTAAACGTGTCGGTTGGTGGGAAACCACATGCCCTCCAGTGAAGATACGCCCACTTCTTTAAAAAGGGTTGGGAGTGACACAAAAAATTAGCTACAAAAAGCATTAATAATTTTCACCCTTTTATATATTTTTTTTTAGCTTGTTTTTTCTTTCATCTCATATTGTGACTGCGTTGAGTTCTGTCAAATAACAAAACCAGCTCTGTTCCACATAGTAAACTTCTGAATCTGTTTACATGACATATGTTTGTGCATTTTCAAACCTTTTCTGAATCTACCTGATATTATTTATATATTTTATATACTACTATATATTACTACTCAGGAACACATAGTTGACAACTGTTTCTAAGTAATTATCAGTGCACTTTAATTTAGCATTATTTGGAATCTCACATTACGTTTTTATCTTTGATTTTGATGAATTTAATTCCTGTGTTTTGTCTATTTCTTTTCTGTTATTAATCATACACTGTTGTATTCAGCATTGTTGTAAAGAGTGCAGTACAAGGGAATTCCCTGTTGCCAACATGTACATGTTTTAGGACTCATTTGTTGGTATGATTGATTACAAGATGTCAGAAGTGCACTACTCTTGTGCAACATAGAGCTTTATAATTGATATAACATTTAATTATTGCATTTGTGTTTCTGCTTACTAAGTGTTTTACAGATACCTGTGCAAAAATATACTATACAGTACATTGCCTCTCCCTGAAACACAGCTGTGGAACTCCCAGAATTTGAATCCGCATCTACAAGACATATATACAGTATGACCAAGTCCACATGCAACAGAAGATTTGTGATGCCAATTTGCTGTGAATGCACAGGCATTTTGTCATGCAGATTTTCCTGTGGACAGAAAAAGGTGACTTCCACTTTCAAGATCTGTAACATGCTCTGGTTTCCTTAAGGATATCTTCAAGTATCTTTGGATGCGGTATTAAAAACCCGATCCACTTTATTGCACTATTGGTGGCTCCATTGCTTGCTCAAACTGAGTGCTTGAAGAGAACAGAGTGCTGAGTTAACAAACCGGAGTTAAAAACAGGAGAGAAAAACTGGTAAGTAAACAAACCTCTTTTATTTAATACTTCAATCTCATTACTTTTTTTTTTTTATCTTCATTGCTGTTGCACCAGGATGATGGGCAGCTATACTGGCAATTTCCAGCAGTGCACAATTGGCCATATGTATGCACTACTGGAGCAAGAGATCCAGGGTGAATACCGCTGTAGCAGATGTGAGCATGTTGCTACTCTGGTAGCTCGCATTTTTGACCTAGAGGAGCAAAATGCGACACTGAGGGCGATTGACAATGAAGAGAAGAGTTTGGGCTAAATGTTGAGGGTGGAGTACTGGATCAGCAGTAGGAGCTGTGTAGCTGGGTTAACATAGACAGGGGGAGTCCTAGGGGTACCAGAAAAAGGAAGGCCACTTCTCCTCCTGAGATTCCTAGCAAAATTGCCAAGTTGGGTGATAATGCTGGGGAATCAGTCTAAGAAATGGCAGCCCTAGTGGACACTGCTCTTCCTATCAGCCAGAAGAGCAGCCCAACTAGTAGTAGGGGGGATGGGAATGCAGGTAAGAAAAGACAGTTAGTAGTTGTAGGGGACTCCATAATCAGAAAGACGGATAGAATAATTTGTCACCAGGACCGCCTCAACCGAATGGTTTGCTGTCTCCCTGGGGCCAGGGTTCGGCATGTGGTGGACCGGGTGGATAAATTACTGGGAGGGGCTGGCGATTACCCAGTTGTTGTGGTCCATGTTGGAACCATGACAGAATACACGGTAGGTGGAGGCTCCTAAAGAATAATTTTAAAGAACTAGGCTCAAAGCTGAAGGGAAGGACCTCCAAGGTTGTGTTCTCTGGAATACTGCCGGTGCCATGCGCTACTCAGGAAAGACAGCGGGAGCTCAGGGAGTTAAATGCATGGCTGAAGTCTTGGTGTAGGACAGAGGGGTTTGGGTTCTTAGAGCACTGGGCTGATTTTTCATTGGGGTACAATCTGTTTTCTACAGATAAATTGCACCTGAATGGTAGTGGGTCTGCTGTGCTGGGGGAAAGAATTCTAGAAGGGGTGCGGGAGTATTTAAACTAGGGATGAGGAGGGAGGAAAATCTAGAAAATGAAGGGGTAGATAGGTTAGAAAGTGGGCAGACTATATCGGCGGGTGGAGAAGTGGAATGGGGGAGGTGGAGTAGACCAGTGGATAAGGAGATCCATGTGTTGCAAACCAGCATTGAAGATATAGGTACCCACAATATCTCATGTAATCTCATGCCATCTACTAACTGTGTAATAAATAATCACATGCTGTCTAATAAAGGTATAATGTATAATCCCATGCCATCATCTGAAAGGGTAATGTATAATCCCATGCCATCTACCGAAGGAGAGATGTTTAATCGAATGCCGTCATCTGAACAGGTAACGTTTAATCCCATGCTGTCTACTGATCGGGTAATGTATGATCCCATGCCATCTAATGAACATGTTAGATACAATCCCAAACCGTTGACGGAAAGTGTAAAACTGGAAGGGAACTTAAAATGTCTATTCACAAATGCTAGAAGTCTTGCAACCAAAATGGGGGAACTTGAGGCGCTAGTTGTAGAGGAGCTGATTGATGTGGTAGGTATTGCTGAAACATGGCTGGACTCCTCGCATGATTGGGCGGTCAACCTTCAAGGTTTTAATCTATTTAGGAAAGAGAGAGCGAACAGGAGGGAAGGAGGAGTGTGTCTGTATGTAAGGAGTGATATGAAGGCAAATGTGAAAGAGGTAATACAGGGCGGAGTAGCTAATGATGTGGAAACATTGTGGGTGGAAATACAAGGGGGGATTAATGCAGAAAATATTATTTTTGGTGTAATCTATAGACCCCCGAACATCACTGAGGAGATAGAAGAACAGATGCATAATCAAATGGTGCGGGCAGCACAGACAAGTACAGTGATAATAATAGGTGACTTCAATTTCCCAGGCATTGACTGCGGTCACGGTTCTACATCGACTGAAAAGGGAAGGAAGTTCCTAATTCTGTTAGAGGATAATTTTATGGGGCAGT
The DNA here is from genome assembly GCA_025379985.1 of Phyllomedusa bahiana. Classification (NCBI taxonomy): domain Eukaryota; kingdom Metazoa; phylum Chordata; class Amphibia; order Anura; family Hylidae; genus Phyllomedusa; species Phyllomedusa bahiana. The sequence goes on from JAODAL010017314.1 coordinate 28,052, forward strand.
TTGTGGAGGATCCCACTAGAAGTGATGCTCTGTTAGATCTGGTCACTTCTAACAAAGCAGGACTTGTCAGAGCGGTCACGGTTTCTGAAAATCTAGGTAACAGTGACCACAATATAATTCATTTTAGCGTAAACTGGAAAAAAGAAAAACAGAGCGGGAAGCCAAAAACATTTAATTTTAAAAGGGCCAAATTTTCCTGAGGGACGCAATACAGGACCTAGACTGGGAGCAGATATTAGCAAATAGTGATACAGAAGCCAAATGGGGGAGCTTTAAATATACTTTGAGGAAATTTATTGCAAAATATATTCCTATGGGTAACAAGTATAGGTGACTAAAACTAAAACCAACAGTATTCGGGCCCCCTGTAGACATAGTTCCCCCCCCCAGTATTAGGGCCCCCCTGTAGGCATAGTCCCCCCCCCAGTATTAGGGCCCCCTGTAGGCATAGTTCCCCCACCCCCCAGTCATTAGAGCCCCCTGTAGGCATAGTTCTCCCTCCCAGTCATTAGGGCCCCCTGTAGGCATAGTTCTCCCCCCCAGTCATTAGGGCCCCCTGTGGGCATAGTTCCCGCCCCAGTATTAGGAGCCCCCTGTATGCATAGTTCCCCCCCCCCCCCATTATTAGTACCCCATGTAAGCATAGTATCCCCCCCCCAGTATTAGGGCCCCCCTGTGCATATGTCCCCCCCCACTATTCGGAGCCCCCCTGTATTCATATTTCCCCCCCCCCGTATTAGGACCCCCATGTAGGCATAGTCCCCCCCAGTATTAGGGCCCCCTGTAGGCATAGTTTCCCCCCCCCCCATTATTAGTACCCCCATGTAAGCATAGTCTCCCCCCAGTATTAGGGCCCCCTGTAGGCATAGTTTCCCCCCCCCCCAGTATTAGGGCCCCCATGTAGGCATAGTTCCCCCCCCAGTATTAGGACCCTCATGTAAGCATAGTCCCACCCCCAGTATTAGGGCCCCCTGTAGGCATAGTTTCCCCCCCTGCCCCAGTATTAGGGCCCCTTGTAGGTATATTTCCCCCCCCCCCCAGGGCCCCCTGTAGCTTATTACTTACCTGGCCGCGCTCCCCCGGCGTCTCCGTCCACTCCCGGCCCCAAGCCTGCTGCTTTAGGCTTGGGGCCGAGAACAGGAAGCTCGGTAGGCAGCGCGATGACGTCACTTCCGCCGCGCCGCCTGCCGAGAGATGTACGGCAGGGGCAGGGAGCGCATAGCTCTCACTGCTCCGCCGTTCATCTTAATTGTATGCGTGTCACACGGACGTGCATACAATTAAGAGAGAGCTGCAGTGAAGCAAGGGGGCGGATCCTGCCGGCGGCGGCGGGCCCCTCCTCTAGCTTCACAGACCGGCCGGCCCCGGTAGAGCAGTACAGGTTGTACTGCCCTATCGGCGGCCCTGCGCCGGGCCCCTCAGCTTCCCCCCCGCCGCAGTGAACTGTTAAGATCACTGCCGGCGGGCCCAAGAGCGGCATTACCGGGGGAGCAGACGCGGTAGCAGCTGCGCGGGGCCCCTTAAGACCAGGGGCCCCCCGGCAGCTGCTACGTCTGCTACCCCGGTAGTTACGCCCCTGCAGTGACCATATAGTGGTATATACCAGTGTACACAGGATCTGTAGACTGTATATTACCTCCATACAGTAGGGGTAGACACCAGTGTACACAGGATCTGTAGACTGTATATTACCTCCATACAGTGACCATATAGTGGTAGACACCAGTGTACACAGGCTCTGTAGACATATAAGTGGTTACAGTGTAGTTACATCTTGTGACTCACAGGTGACGTTTCTCTGACGAGTCGTTGACTTTCCCCTTTGTTCTGCATCCGGTCCAGACCTCATGATGACATCTCCCGACCACTTGTCCCTGCAGATGTAGACACAAATATCTTAGAATCCTGACTTTTCCAGCACCTGCCCCCCTGGCTATATGGGGTCCATTTAGGCAAGCAGGGTTTTGGGGAGCCCCATAGGGGCCATACAGGTAGGGGCAGGGGTTGGGGGGGCTTTTAGGGCCATATAGGTTTGGGGTTTTGGTAAACTATAGGGGCCCCCTATAAATAACAGGCAGGCTTGGGGCTATTTAGGAAAGGGAACTTTAGGGGGCTAAGGGGCATATAGGGAGACAGGTTTACGGAAACTATAGGGTATTCAGGCAGGCAACGGTATATAGGCAGCCTTTAGGGGGGTATATAGGCCCGGCTTATATCAGGCAGGCAGGGTGGTGGGTAATTAGGCAGGAGGCTGGGGGGGATTAGGTTGGCAGGCTGGGGGGATCTTGGCAGGCTGGGGAGCTATCAGGGGAGGGTAGAGGGGTTTTAAAGGGGAGGCTTTGGGGGGGGGATAAAGGGGGAGGTTGGGGGGTATAAAAAGGGAGGGTTAGGGGGGATATAGGGAGGCTTAAAGGGGGTTAAATAGCAGGCTTAGGGGGGTTTTATAGGGAGGCCCTTTGGGTATTAGGGAGGCTTTTGAGGGGATACAGGCCGGCTTAGGGGACTTTAAAAAGGGAGGGTTTGGTGTATACAGGCAGGCTTTTGAGGCCTTTTTAAAAGGCCAAAGGTTTGGGGGTTTTATAGGTGGCTTTTGGGGGTAAAACAGGCCAAGGGGTTAGGGGGCTTTAAAACGGGGGATACAGGCAGGCTTAGGGGGTATATAGGCAGGCTTAGGGTATATAGGCAGGCTTAGAGGGTATACAGGCAGGCTTAGGGGACTTTATACAGGCAGGCTTAGGTGTATACAGGCAGGCTTAGAGGCCTTTATACAGGCAGGCTTAGGTGTATACAGGCAGGCTTAGAGGGTATACAGGCAGGCTTAGGGGGCTTTATACAGGGGGGCTATGCACAGGCAGGCTTTGGGGGCTTTATACAGGGGGGCTTTATTCAGGCAGGTTTAGAGGGGCTTTATACAGGCAGGCTTAGGGGGGCTTTATACAGGGGGGCTTTACACAGGGGGGTTTATACAGGCAGGATTAGGGGGGGGCGTTATTCAGGGGAGTATATACAGGCAGCCTAAGGGGGGGGTTTATACAGGGGGGTTTTTAATACAGGCTCAGGCTTAGGGGGCTTTATACAGGGGGTTTTACAGGGGCTGGCTTAGGGGAGCATTATATACAGGGGGGTTCTATACCGGAAGAATATGGGGCTGTTATACAGGGGGTTTATAAAGGCAGGCTTAGGGGGGCTTTACTACAGGGGGGTTTATTACAGGCTGGCTTATGTTTTATTTTTTATACAGGGTCGGCTTGGGGGGGCGGGGTTATAACAGGCAGGCTTGGGGGGGGGCTTTATACAGCAGGCTATATACAGGCAGGCTTAGAGACAAGTAAATAAGAAAAATATATTTACTTACCTCGGTTCCCACGCTACCCCCGATGCGCCGCGCTGCAGCCTCTCTGAGCCCCTGTACCCGTGCTTCAGCCTCCCGCCACCGCAGGGCCGGCACGGTGAGGACGTCACGCCGGCACCCACGTGATCGGGCGCTCCGTTCTAGCATACTACCCCGGGTAAGCAATGCCTAAACTAGAACGCCTCGGGACAGAGGGCCGGGCGTTTCAGGAGGCGGGATTCGCCCGGGCCACGCAGCATCCCCCCCCACCTGCCGCCAGTGAACTGTTATGTTCCTGCCGGCGGACCAGAAAGCGGACAGCATTACCACGGACTGGTAGCGGACGCCCCTGAACCCAGGTCGGCTAGCAGCTGCCCCCACGGGCGCAGGCCCCCTAAGTGCACGCGGTCCCGGGAGCATTCTGCTACCCTCTGATACCCTCGGTAGTTACGACCCCTGATACCACTGTAGAAAAGGGCCGTTCACACGGCTCTTTTTTGGGCACGGATCCCAGCCCGTAATTGTGCGCCGTACTGTGCCTGCAAATACGGCTGGAATCCGTACCAGCCATACGTTATCACAGTTCTCATAGAGAACTTGTAGATTCCAATCTCTCCTCCCCGCCCTCTCGCTGATTACCCTCGGGGGGGAAGGAACAGTGACTCTGGTTCATGTATCCGGAGGGATACGCGCCTGAATAATGATAAGACTATTGGGTCCGGGTGGGCAGCGCCCACGCCCCGGCCATTTACTCAACAGCGTAATTGCGGGCGTAATCCGTCCCACAATTACGGCTTGAATTAAGCCGTTTGGAACCATCGCCTAAATATGTGTACGGTTGGGTGGGAAACAAATGCACTCCAGATGAGACCTACGCCCCCCACTTCTTTAAAAAAAGGTTTGGGAGTGACACAAAAAAAAATTAGCTACAAAAAGCAAGTTAATAATTTCACCCTTTTATATATTTTTCTTAGCTTGTATCTTTTATTTCTTCTCACTTTTGTGACTGCGTTGAGTTCTGGTTCAAATAACAAAACCAAGCTTGTTCCACATAGTAAACTTTGAATCTGTTTTCATGATCATAATGTTTGTGCATTTTCAATACCTTTTCTGAATCTACCTGATATTATTTTATTACTATTTTATATACTTATATATATTTACTTACTCAGGAAAAATATAGTTGACAACTGTTTTCTTAAGTAATTATCAGTGATTTTATTTTAAGCATTATTTGGCAATCTCACAATTACGTTTTTATCTTTCTGATTCTTGTTGAATTTAATTACTTGTGTTTGCTTTGTCCGAATTCTCTGTTACTGTTATTAATCATAACTCTGTTGTATTCAGAATTGTTGTAAAAGTGCAGTACAACGGGCATTCCCTGTTGCCAATCATGTAATGGTTATAGGACTCTTTTTTGTTCCCTATGAATTGATTCAACAAGAGGGCAGTAAGTGCTCTACTCTTGTGCACAACATAGTGCTATGATAATTGATATCGTCATTTAATTATTGCATTTTGTGTTTCTGTCTTATCTATAGTGTTTTAGATACAGATACCTGTGCAAAAATATACTTTACAGTTCATTGCCTCTACCTGAAATCACAGTGTGGAACTCACCAAGAATTTGGATTAGCCACTCGAAAAGACATTAATATACAGTTTGACCAAGTCCACATCGCAACAGAAGATTTGTTGATGCCAATTTTGCTGTGAGATGACAGGCATTTTGTTCATGCAAGATTTTCCATGTGGACAGAAAAAAGGTGACTTCCACTTTCAGATCTGTATAGACATTGCTTGGTTTCCTTAGGTATATCTTCAAGTATCTTTGGGATGCCGGTAATTTAAAAACCCCCCGATCCACTTTATTGCAACTATTGGTGGCTCACCAAATTGCTTGCTCAAACTGAAGTGATTGAAGAGAAACAGAGTGCTGAGGTTAACAAACCGGAGATTAAAAAACAGGAGAGGAAACTAGGTAAGTAAAAACAAACCTCTTTTTTTTTAATTAACTTCAATTCATAACTTTTTTTTTTTTTTTCGTCATGATGTGTGCACCAGGATGATGTGCAGCATACTGGCAATTTCAGCAGTGCACTACACATTTGCCATTGTATGCACTACTGGAGACAAGAGATCCAGGGTGAATACGCTGTAGCAGATGTGGAGCATTGTTAGCTACCTTGTAGCTCGCATTTTTTGACCTAGAGGAGCAAAATGCGACACTGAGGGCGATTGACAATGAATAGAGAAGAGTTTGGGCTAAATGTTGTAGGGTGAGAACGTACCTGGTATCAAGCTTAGGTGCGCGTGTAGCTGGGTTAACATAGACAGGGGGTGTCCTAGGGTTACCAGAAAATGGAATAAGGCTCACATTCTCTCTGTGATTCTAGCAAATTGCCAAGTTGTGCGGTGTTAATGTCGGGGAATTCAGTCTAAGAAATTGGCATCCCTAGAGGACACTGCTCTTTCATATCAGCCAGAAGAGCAGCCCTCAACTAGTTAGTACGGGGGGATGGGATTGCAAGGTAAGAAAAGGACAGGTTAGTAGTTGTAGGGGTACTACACTCATCTGAAAGACGGACATAGAATTAATTTGTCACCAGGAACCCCAGCCTCCAACGTAATGGTTTTGATGTCTCCAAGGGGCCAGGGTTCAGGCAGATGTGGTGGACACCGGAGTGGTTAAAATTACTGGGCAGGAGGCTGGCGATCTACCCAGTTGTTGTGGTTACCAATGTTGGAACCATGACAGAATTACACGGTTAGGTGGAGGCTCATAGAATAAATTCTTAAAGAACTAGGATCAAAGCTGTAGGGAAGGGACCTACCAAGGTTGTGTTTCTGGATATACTGACCGGGTGCCATGCGTCTACTCAGGAAGACCAGGCGGGAGCTCAGGAGTTATACGCATGGCTGAAGTCTTGGCGTAGGACAGAAGGGGGTTTGGTTTCTTAGAGCACTGGGCTGATTTTTTCATTGGGGGGTACAAAATCTGTTTTCTTACAGATAAATTGCACCCTGAATGGTAGTGGGTCTGCTGTGCTGGGGGAAAGAATTCTAAGACAGGGGTGTCGGGGGAGTATTTTAAAACTAGGGATGAGGAGGAGTGAAAATCTAGATACATGAAGGGGTAGATGGTAGAAAGTGCGGACAAGAAATATATCGACGCGGGTGGAGAAGTGGAAAATGGGTGAGGTGGTGTAGGTCCAAGTGGTACTAAGGAGACATGTGGTTGCAAACCAGCATTGAAGATATTAGGTACCCACAATATATCTGCATGTTATTCTCATGCCATTACCTAACTGTGTAATAAATAATTAGATGCTGTCTAATTAAAAGGTATATTGTATAAACCATGCACCATCATCTGAAAGGGTAGAATGTATAATCCCACTGCCATCTACCGAAGGAAGAGAGGGTATAATCGAATGCCGTCATCTGAACTTGGTAACGTTTAATCCCATGCTGCTTCTACTGATCGAGGTAGTGTATGATCCCATCCATCTAATGAACATGTTAGATACAATCTCCAACCGTTGACGTAAAGTGTAAAACTGGAAGGGAAACTTAAAATGTCTATTCACAAATGCTGGAAGTCTTGCAATCCAAAATGGAGGGGAACTTGAATGGCAGCTAGTCTGTAGGAGTTAGTTGATTGAGTGGTAGGTATTGCGTGAAACATGGCTGGGGAGTACTACTGCAATGATTGGGACGGTCATAAACCTTCCCACAGGTTTTAATCTATTTAGGAAAGAGAGAGCGAACAGGAGGGCTAGGTGGGAGGTGTACTGTTATGTATGGACGTGATATGAAGGCCAAATGTGAAAAGACGGTAATAAAGGGCGGAGTAGTAATGTATGTGGGAAAACAAATTGTGGGTGAAATACAAGGGGGGATTTTAAGCAGAAAATATGTATTTTTTGATGTAATCTATAGACCCAATCGAACATCACTGAGGAGATAGAAGAACGATGCATAATCAAATGGTGCGGGCAGCCACCAGACAAGCTACAGTGATAAAAATGGAGTGACTTCCAATTTCCCAGGCATTGACTGTGGTCACGGTTCTGCATCGATACTGAAGAAGGGAAGGCATGTTCATCACACAAATCTGTTAGTGGATAATTTTATGGGGCAGTTTATGGCGATCCAATAGAAGTGATTGCTCCTGTTTAGATCTGGTCACTTCTAACAAAGCAGCGGACTTGTCAGAGCAGGTCTCCGGTTTCTGAAAATCTAGGTAAACAGCTGACCACATTAATAATTCATTTTAGCGTTAACTGGAAAAAGAAAAACAGAGCGGGAAGCCTAAAACATTTATTTTAAATGGGCCAAATTTTCTGAGGGACGCAATACAAGGACCTTACGACTGGGAGCAGGATTAGCAAATAGTGATCTATAGAAGCAAAATGTGGGAGCATATTAAATATACTTTGGGAAATTTATTTGCAATATATAGTCTAATTGGGTAACAAGCTATATAGGTGACTAAACCTAAAACCTCAACATGGCTTCTTACCTTCTGTTATGTGGGCAATAAACAATAAAAAAGAGGGCATTAAAAAATATAAGTCAGCAGGGCTCTTGCATTAGCCTTTGAAAAAAATTACAGAGAGCTTAAAAATAGTGATAAAAAGCATGCTAAAATTCAAAATGATAAGGACAGGTGGGCAAGGGAAAGCAACGACTAACCGCAAGAAATTCTTTATGCATAATAATATGCCAATAAAGCCAAAGTAAGAGGCAAGTACGGACCTAAAATACCTGTGTCGGGGAACCTGTCCAGAGGTGCTAATAAATAGGTTTTCAGCACTCGTATTATACTATCATGATAGTAGTTAATGGATTGGGCAAGTTGCAGATGTAGTGGTGCCAGTACTGTTAGAATACCATCATCTGCATATAATTATTGGCTAAGTGTTTTGGAAAAAAGTCAAAGCAAGTTAAAATAAATGATGTGAACAAGGCTCCCGACCCTGATGGTATTCACCCAAAGAGTTCTTAATAAGAGCTCCAGCTCGGTTATCGGTGTTGCCACTGTGTACAATGGTATTTAGAGATTCCACCTGGTGACTGGTATAGCTACAGGGAGACTGCGCAAGGCCAACATGTACGTTCCCACCATCTTTCAAATAAGGTTACCTAAGTCTTGCCCGGGTAACTTATAGACAGTAAGTTTAACATTGTTGTGGAAAAATGTTTGATTATTAGTGATATTGCCAGCATGGATTTACTATAGGTCAGAAGCTGTCAGTCCAATCTGATCTGTTTATTATGAAGAGGTGAGTAGAAGGTCTGGATAGCGGCCAAGACGGCAGCTGTGGTTATTGTGTTTTAGATTTGCAATGGCAGTTTGACCTGTCACCCGCACCTAAGCGTTTGTTAGGGTAAACTAGAATCCATTTTCGGGTTAGAGATAACAGTGTGTAATTTGATTATAAACTGGCCTGCTGGATCCTTACTCATAGGTGGTGGTTACAATGAATCCTTCTCTGAGTGGTCCGCCGGTTGTGAGTGGTGTGGCGGACTCAGTAGGTATATTGGGTCCTCTCTTATTTAATGTATTTATTAACGATATTGTAGAAGGGATCATATAGACGGTTTCGATTTTTGCACAGATGTAACCATGCTATAGCACGGGTATGCATCTATGGAAAGGACTCTAATAAAATTGCAAGCAGACCTGGGACACACTGGAAGTGCTTGGGCATCCACTCTGGCAAATGGGGTTTCATTGTGGAGTAATGTAAATGCGTCTGCATCTGGGTACGAAAATAATTACAGGCATCAACATGTCCTAAGGTGGAGGGGAAGAAAAAACCTTGGAGAATAGCTTGTTGAGAAAGATTGGGCGTTCATTGTAGTTCATATGAATTACAGGAAACAGCATTGCAATGTCAATCAAGCTGCCTCCTAGGGAACAGTATGATATTGGCCGAACGTTTTTGTATAAAATGCAGGCCAATGGAATCTCGGCGACCAAGGATGTAATTCTACGCTGTACACAAGCATTGGTGACGACCTTACTTAGAATATGATGTTCAGTTCTGGGCCCCCCAGTTGATAGAGAGTGTAATGAGTAGAAGAGTTAAAAAGACGAGCAACCAAACTTATAAGGGGAATGGAGCATCTTAGTCTATGAGGAGAGGAGTTTTTGCTAGAATTGAAATTACTTAGGTCTTGAGAAAAGACGGCTTCGGCCCGCAGGGGACATGATTATTTAATATAACATATAAATGGTCCTTACAAAAAGTATGGGGAACAATGATTTCAAGTGAAGCACCCTCAAAGGACAGGGGACATTTCTCTCGACTAGAGAAAATCTAAAATTATTACAATCTCGAGGAGAATGAGCGCTTCTTTCAACTGTAAGAAAATGTGAATCTGTTGGAATAGACTGACCTGAAGGGACCTGGTCACTCAGCAGGAACTGTAGAGAGTTTCAAGAAAGGCTTAATTACACTCCCCGGAACTAATGTAAAATATTATTACAGTACGTAGCTATGTAATATTCTGGATCCTGCGACCCCAGGTTGAGTGGCTCTGGGGTCACGAGATATGGTCTCCCTGGAGCAGTTTGGTTCTTGCCTTCTGGGTTCCTGGGACATTAACCAGTGGTGAGGCTGCTTAATGTCCTTGTCTATCTCCTCACCCACATTTTACATCCACCCATTGGGTTGATACTTGTTGGAATGTTGTCTTCTTTCTACACGTATACTTACTATGTAACTATGTAACTGCCCCTGTACCACATTGGAGAAGGAGCACAGGTGCACACGACTAATCAATCACTCACACTATTTTTGAGGGAATGGACAGCTTATTATTATACTTACACATAGACTAACACTATTCAGATGAGACACTTAATCCTGACATTTGCAATACACACAAGGTGGCATTGTACTTTCCTACATATGATAGGTGAATGGTCTTCACCAACCACAACCTGCCTTCAAGGGCTCCACTACACCACCCACCAATGCTAGAAAATCCATCAGTCTGCTGTACCTCAGGACCAGACCATCCAGGTCTCCACGATTTTCCCTACTTGTCTCGAATAAGCTAATTCTAAAAGAGCTAATCCCACTTAGGTTGACAATGCTTCAGCAATGGTCTATGCACAGTGCTAAAAGCCAAACTATTTCATGGCTCAACTTCCCTACCTTTAGACTTTGTGTTAGCTTACCATTTGTTCCCCATGTCAACCCTTCAGAATTTGTTAAGCAAAGCATCTAAACTTCTCCCCCAAACACACCAGGCACCCTCAACACACCTTTTCCCCAGGCGTTATGACCACCAACTATACCATTGGCAAGTCATTCTTGCCTTGAGTCCACCACTGCTTCTCCCAATTGACAAACTTGCATCAGCTTCCAATTTACTGCAATAAAGTCTGTGGGTGAAACGGGCCCAAACTTTCTTCCAACCAAAAATACCCCTTCTCAAAAGTTTTAGGGCTATTTCAGACTGGGACCTCACACAACTTTCCCCAAAAACTTTGACTCTTCGCTCCATGTCCCCCCTACAGTAACATTGCCCCAAAAAAAAGTATTGAAAATCCGCAATCCAATATCCTATAAATTAAAGGATTAAAATAATTAGTATAAAATAAAAAATAAGTACATATATGTACAAACAGAAACAAAATACTGACCAGGCTCTTATACATAAATCTAGTTAATTGAATGTGCTTTTTGCAAAGATGCATTTTAGTTCTTTTTCCCCAAAGCTCGCCCTATTATACGCTACTGTCTCTATTTCAGTCCCACATTTCCAATGGCCCAGTGCTCTCTTACAATCCCACAGAATGCACAGCCCAAATGAAAGCATTCACCAGGCGGCCTCTCTGGATATGTCCCTCACTATGCATAGGGCATACTTGCCAAGTTTTAGAAATTGTTTTCCGGGAGATTGAAGTGTGAAAAATCATATTGAATAGCACAGCTGAAATCTATTAGCAAGCATGCCAAACAGATTTTGGTTATCCAAAGTATGGCCCTTTAGAGTACAGTTCAAGTCCACTTGAGCTTGGACAGTAACACTTTGACTTGGAAACACAACACACAGTTCAATTTCACAATACTGACCATCTATTGGCCCCATTAAGCGCCATTTTCACTATATCCATGTCATCCGGAAGCAGATGGTGAAGCAGAAAGCAACTGGCTTCTTGCTTCACTATCTCCTCTCATAAGTCACAGACTGGTTCAGACACTAGTAGTGCACTGAAAGATGTCAGTGGCCCAACGTAGGTGACACAATGACATCACTGCATTGTGCTGCCTGTGTTGAGCCAATGTGCTCCTCTGCAAACACTCAGTCTGTGTTGTCCTCTCATAGGCCACAGGACAGCAGAGACCAGAGGAAACCCCAGGAGCAAAGTTAGGTAAGTATTCATTTTTTGTTTTTCTTTTAGGGCCACAATGAGGGCAGTATTACAAAGCAGGGAGCGTTTTTTTAGGTAGGATAGGGGCTCCAAGAAGGTGGGTAGGTAGATTAGGGCTCCTCCCACAATAGTTAGTGAGGCCCTCTGTTTGCAGATCACCTTCCTTACATAAAAATAAACCAATTTGGCGCAAAACATATATGTTTACAGACTGGTCTCAGACCTGAGGCATAATGTCTCAGAGCCACAGCACTAACTGTCACCATAGTGTAGGACTCACAGCACATCAGCTCCCACGGCACCCACAGCACAACAGCTCCAGTGAGCTGGCATCCAGAAAAACCCATTCCTGGTCCATCTGTAATAGCAAAATCTGCCAATACTGCTGCTTGAAGTACTGCACTAGGTCTTTACAACACGGGCTGACAGGTGCATGGACTTCATGGAACACAACATAGCACTGATAAACTAAATCTATACATTTCTTTTAAAGGTTTATAGAAATCACATTATTTTGTAAGAAGCAACAGGGTAATGCACCCTGCAAAAAGTGTTCAGGAATAGTTTGGGGAAAATTACAAAGAGTTCAAAACATTGAATCTTAGTCTAATCAAGCATCTGTAGAAAATGATGGCAAAACGGTCCGATCCATGGACGACCGAACTCACAACGTACAGGAGCTGTTTATGTCAGATTCAGGGCGCCTACAGTGCTTTTTTGAAGGCCATTTCAAGTGCAGTCAGAGCTATTTTGGTGGTCCTTGAGAGATCTTTACAATATTATGAATGATCAGTGTATAAGATATATTTTATGTCTTATATTAAACATTAATACAAATTAAACTGTTATTTATATTAGAAAAATAATACTTTAAAAAATTGCCAACCATCTTGCAAAAAACAAGACCTTAAAGAACTAAGACTAAGGCATAAGAACATAAAAGTTGTTACTATTGGGACTGCCAAGAGTAAAAGGATTACATTGCTCTCTGTCATCCTCTTAAGGATGAATTCACACGGCATTTACCCGATATATAGTGGCGCGTACTGTGCGCACTGCTGTATGCCTGGTCAGCGTATACTTCTAAGACACTGTGGCCCAGACCCGATTCACTGTTGATTTTCCTGCTTAAGTGACGACAAGAAGTTACAGAGCGCTATGAATTTAGCACAGTTGCAGGCAGCACTTCAGGCGCCTTGTGCCGCAACTACGCCCCGAAGTGCTGCCCACAAAAATGCCGTGTGAACATACCCTAAGCTGTATTTTCTGTGAGTCATTTCTTGCCAAGGCTTTCATTAAAATGTTGCATTTTGACAGGAATTTCAGATGGTTCCTTTTATCTGAATAGCACATGCAGAAAGGGCTTTCTGCTAAAACAACCATATTTAGATGCACAGAACTGAATTTCCTACAACAAATCTCCTTGTATGAACATACCCTTAGGGTATGCTCACATATGGTGTATTCACTCTATTTCTTGGCATTCTTTTAAACAAAAAACACATGAAAATATATTCCTGTCATTTTAAAATGTAAACACACACAGAAGACAAATCCACATCTGAACATACCCTGTGTGCCACTGGCTTCATCAAAAGTATATGTTGTAACTGTATTGGGTGAGCAAGGTTGAGGCATACTGGGGCCCAGATACTTAGGTCTTACCAAATTGTCTAAAAAACCTTGGACCGGTCGTGCATAGACACTTTTAATTTATAATAAAAGCGTTTACATGCTCTTACAGAGCAGATCTAACAGATCAGAAATATCACAAACTGACATGTGGCAAAAATAACACCTTATGACAATGCCACATTTAAAGGGAACCTGTCAAGTGATTTATGCAGCCCTGTCTGAGAGCAGGATTTGATAGAGGGAGAGAAGCTGAGCTCTGTGATATATAGGGTTATATGATAGAGGAGAGAAGCTGAGCTCTGTGATATATAGGGTTATATGATAGAGGAGAGAAGCTGAACTCTGTGATATATAGGGATATGTGATAGGGGAGAGAAGCTGAGCTCTGTGATATATACTGATATATGATAGAAGTGAGAAGCTGAGCTCTGTGATATATAGGGTTATATGATAGAGGAGAGAGGCTGAGCTCTGTGATATAAAGTGTTATATGATAGAGGGAGAGAAGCTGAGCTCTGTGATATATAGGGTTATATGATAGAGAAGAGAAGCTGAACTCTGTGATATATAGGGTTATATAATAGAGGAGAGAAGCTGAGCTCTGTGATATATATGGTTATATCATAGAGGAGAGGACCCGAGCTCTGTGATATATAGGGTTATATGATAGAGGAGAGAAGCTGATCTCTAAGATATATAGGGTTATATGATAGAGGACAGAAGTTGAGCTATGTGATATATAGAGTTATATGATAGAGGAGAGAAGCTGAACTCTGTGATATATAGTGTTATGTGATAGAGGAGAGAAGCTGAGCTCTGTGATATATAGGGTTATATGATAGAGGAGAGAAGCTGAGCTCTGTGATATATAGGGTTATATGATAGAGGAGAGAAGCTGAGCTCTGTGATATATAGGGTTATATGATAGAGGAGAGAAGCTGAGCTCTGTGATATATAGGGTTATATGATAGAGGAGAGAAGCTGAGCTCTGTGATAACTAGGCTTATATGATAGAGGAGAGAAGCTGACCTCTGTGATATATAGGGTTATATGATAGAGGAGAGAAGGTGAGCTATGTGATATATAGGGTTATATGATAGAGGACAGAAGCTGAGCTATGTGATATATAGAGTTATATGGTAGAGGAGAGAAGCTGAGCTCTGTGATATTTTGGCTTATATGTTTTGTGGAGAGAAGCTGAGCTCTGTGATATATAGGGTTATATGATAGAGGGAGAGAAGCTGAGCTCTGTGATATATAGGGTTATATGATAGAGGAGAGAAGCTGAGCTCTGTGATATATAGGGTTATATGATAGAGGAGAGAAGCTGAGCTCTGTAATATATAGGGTTATATGATAGAGGACAGAAGCTGAGCTATGTGATATATAGAGTTATATGATAGAGGAGAGAAGCTGAGCTCTGTGATATATAGGATTATATGTTAGTGGAGAGAAGCTGAGCTCTGTGATATATAGGGTCATATGATAGAGGGAGAGTAGCTGAGCTCTGTGATATATAGGGTTATATGCGAAATATATTAGTGCCAAAGGGCAACTATAAATTGAGGTATACAAGGCGATAAGTTTGGACAATTAGGACATAACAGGAGATAAAAAGAATATGGACTACGCCTTTCTCTCTATTTTGTGTAGTTATAAGTGAATTGGTTAAATCATGTTGATTGTTAGAAGGTATTTGTGGTGAAGTAGGATTATCTATCTCGCTTGTCAAAGCTATAGTTCTCTGTGTGGAGGGTTTATTGCAGTGTTTAGAATTAAAAAGAAAGTCAAATTAGAACTGTTTTTGGAAGTCTGAGGTTTCTTAAAGGAAGGGTTAAATGACCTTTGGTTACTCCTTTCTATATTCTCTCTCAGGGTATTACTGTTCCCTTTTTTTTTTGGTAGGTTTTGGGTTATCTCAGATGAGGTATCCATCTTATCTCTTAATCTGGCTACTTTTCTATTAGCACAATCAATTTCTGTTTTATACTCATTTGCTACTGTTTTATGATGCATATTATGATATTCCTTGTGACATTTATATTTATCAAGAGAAGCAAGAATGTAATTAATTAATACAGATGCATGATCATATAGTTGTTGACGCTTAGTGATCAAAAGTCGCATCAGAGCAGTTTTTAAAACGTGTTTTGTTTTTCCCTATACAGCATATAAGGTTATGAGCTCTGTGAGACAAAAAAGCTGAGCTCTGTGATATATAGGGTTAAATGATAGAGGGAGAAAAGCTGAGCTCTGTGATATATAGGGTTATATGATAGAGGAGAGGAGCTCTGTGATATATAGGGTTATATGATAGAGGGAGAGAAGCTGAGCTCTGTGATATATAGGGTTATATGATAGAGGAGAGGAGCTCTGTGATATATAGGGTTATATGATAGAGGGAGAGGAGCTGAGCTCTGTGAAATATAGGGTTATATGATAGAGGAGAGAAGAGGAGCTGAGCTCTGTGATATATAGGGTTATATGATAGAGGAGAGGAGCTGAGCTCTGTGAAATATAGGGTTATATGATAGAGGGAGAGAGCTGAGCTCTGTGATATAAAGGGTTATATTTTTGGTACAGGATCTCTGAGTGAAAAGCAGAGTAAATCCTGACTGGATATATATGTATGTATAACCCTGTATATTACAGAGATCAGCTTCTCTCCTCTATTATATAACCCTATATATAACAGAGCTCAGCTTTTCTCCCTCTATCACGTAGCCCTTTATATCACAGAGCTCAGCTACTCTCCTCAATCAAATAACCCTATATATCACAGAGCTCAGCTTCTCTCCGCGATAATATAACCCTATATATCACAGAGCTCAGCTCCTACCTCTATCTTATGATCCTATATATCACAGAGCTCAGCTTCTATCTTCTATCTTATGACCTTATATATCACAGAGCTCAGCTTCTCCCTCTATCATATAACACTATATATCACAGAGTTCATCTGCTCTCCTCTATCATATAACCCTATATATCACAGAGCTCAGCTCCTTTCCCTCTATCATATAACCCTGTATATCAAAGAGCTCAGCTTCTCTCCCTCTATCATATAACCCTATATATCACAGAGCTCAGCTTCTCTCCCTCTATCATATAACCCTATATATCACAGAGCTCAGCTCCTTTCCTCTATCATATAACCCCATATATATAACAGAGCTCATCTCCTCTTCTCTATCATATAACCCTATATATCACAGAGCGCATCTTCTCTCCTCTATCATAGATCCCTATGTATCACAGAGCTAAGCTTCTCTCCTCTATCATATAACCCTATATACCACACAGCTGAGCTTCTCTTCCTCTATCATATAATCCTATATATATTACAGAGCCTCAGCTTATATGATAGAGAAAAGAAGCTGAGCTCTTTCATATATAGGGTTATATTTTTGCCACAGGATGTCAGGATGACTAGACTCCTTAACAGACAGTGGAATTCCTGCTGACCCTAGCCTAGCCACATGCAGTGATTGACAGGTTTTAGTATGTGTATATGGCAGACTGTCAATACTGTATGTGGGTTGAGTAACCATTACTTTCAGTTTCACTTTTAAGTTTGCATCTATTTTTTACTCAGATATTCAACATCAAATCTAATAAACTGATATATGAAAGAGCTCAGCTTCCTTTCCTCTATCACATCCTGCTCTCCAGAGCCGTCTTAGCAGCATTATGGGCCCCTGGACAGAGCTGTGCACTAGGCCCCTCCCAACCAACACAACCACTCACAGGAATAAATATACACATTATTGATAACAAAATCATAACCTACAACACTACCACATAGAGACCACAAAGTGGTCAGACACCAGCTCAGGTATGACCTACAACTAGTGTTGAGCGATTATTATCGACAAAGTTGAAATCGGCACAGTTTTTATGTTGATCGGATTTTTTAGATCACGCGATAATTTAGGTTAAAATCTGTGCATAATCTATTAATATCGCGCCATTTTCAGCGCTTCCTGTCATTTTGGCGGCCAGCAAATCAGCTTAGAGAATAGAGCAGGGTGAGCTGTGTGTGCGACGTCATGACTGGGATGTGTATGGTTGCGATTGGCTGGAAAAATCACATGACCTCGTTTTACATAGAACAGCCCTTCCTGTTCTGCCTCTGTGTGTGTCAGCTTCTCATAGGAGTAGGACATGCTCTCGGCCTCTGTCCAAACAGCTCAGCAAACAGCTCAGCAAACAGCTCAGCGAAATTGTTCTATTTGTTCACAGAGACAGCTATACTTTTAGCTGTGAACATTAGAACTTAGGTAGATTAGAGATTTGCAGATTTTAGGTAGTTAGGCTGAGATTTTTAAAGGAGCATCTAGCCCTGTAAAGTCACGGAGGGAGCGGGAGGGGGGTGGCGTGGGCGAACACAGACAAGCTCTTTAAAGGATAGTGGATATAGTGCAGCCGAGACTTAGTTTAGCCATTGCATTGTAATGGCTTTTTATTAACAGTTTTCTGTTGAAATATTACTTGTCTGTTGGGCAGCCTGAACTTATATTAGGATACAGATCTTTTCTAGTAACTGCAGGTCTATTTGTTAGGTGCAAAACTCCACTTTTATTATCTGTATACATTTCAGATAGGTGTTTTTTTCACTTTTGCCCAGTCCAGCTTTGTTGATAGAGGCACCTTGCACTTAAATTTGAATACAGAAATTTTGTCGTCACCGCAGGTGTATTTTTAGGTGCAAAAAATACCGTTTATTATCCGTATACATTTCAGATAGGTGTTTTTTCACTTTTGCCCAGTCCAGCTTTGTTGATAGAGGCACCTTGCACTTAAATTTGAATACAGCAATTTTGTCGTCACCGCAGGTGTATATATAGGTGCAAAAAATAATGTTTATCATCCGTATTCATTTCATATAGGTTTTTTTTCACTTTTGCCCAGTCCAGCTTTGTTGATAGAGGCACCTTGCACTTAAATTTGAATACAGCAATTTTGTCGTCACCGCAGGTGTATTTTTAGGTGCAAAAAATACCGTTTATTATCTGTATACATTTCAGATACGTGTTTTTTCACTTTTTCCCAATTCAGCTTTGGTGATAGAGGCACCTTGCACTTAATTTGAATACAGCAATTTTGTCATCACCGCAGGTGTATTTTTAGGTGCAAAAAATACGTTTATTATCTGTATACATTTCAGATACGTGTTTTTCACTTTTTCCCAGTCCAGCTTTGTTGATAGAGGCACCTTGCACTCTTCCATACCTTCTCAAATTTTTATCTTTCTGAACATGGAGCGAAATGCAGGTGGTAAGCGAGCAAAGAGGGGGGTAGGACATGGAGGTAGAGGTACGAGAGAAGGTGCTCCTTCCAGTGCTGGCGATAACACGCATGCCAGCGGATCGTCGGTTGCAGGACCGTCAGGCCTGTCATCGCTGGGTCAGGGCCCTGTGAATCTCAGTAACGAACAGCGTCGCCAATCTGTTCTTCAGTGGTTAATGCAACCTGCATCCAGCAGTCTTACCTCCTCGTCCTCCCAGTCACGGCCACAAATGTCGTCATCAGCATCATCATCATCCGTCCAACATGAAGCGAAGGCAGCCCAAATGTCAACTCGTGTAGGGATGGTGCAGGGCTCTTTCCCCCAAGGTCCTCTGGTGGCATCACGTGCCCAGAGAAACCAAGCCGTTTTGAAATTAATCTGTCTTGGAGACCGTCTCCACACAGGTCAAGAGCTGTGGACGGCTCTCCGCAACGAGACCGAGCGCTGGCTGGGTGCCAAGAACCTTGTGCCAGGCAAGGTGGTGTGCGATAACGGGCGAAATCTGCTGGCCGCCCTTAAGATCGGTAGGCTGGAGCACATTCCTTGCCTGGCAAAATGTCATGAACCTTGTCGTCCAGAAATTTCTAAAGAGCTACCCGGGTCTGGACTGCCTGCTGAGGAAGGCTCGAAGTCTAAGTTCGCACTTCCGCCGTTCGCACCCTGCTTCGTCCCGCCTGGCTGCATTATTGACGTGGCAACACGCTGGAATTCCACCCTCCACATGCTCCAGCGATTGTGGCAGCAGCGCAATGCCATTACGCAGTACGAAGTGACACATGGCCTGACAAGCAGCGGTGCGGACCTCGGGGTGTTGAGCCACCGAGAGTGGAGGCAGGTGAAAGAGCTCTGCACCATCCTTGCCAGTTTTGAAGAAGCCACCAAAATGGTCAGTGCGGAAAATGCCCTTGTCAGCATGAGCATTGTGGTGATCTTAGTTCTGGAACAATCGTTGGACACTCTGAAACAACAGGTCCCGCCAGCGACGGAGGAGGAGACGGACACAGATGCGGACACGGAGCCTTTCTCTCCGTCAAATCCACAAGGCCCGACAGTTTCACAATTTCATCGGTCTTCATTAGGCAGTGGTTCGGGGTCCAGAGCTAGTGCAAGGTGGCGCATCAGCTCTCAGGGTGCATCATCTCAGGCAAGTCAGGGCTGTGTTGAAGCTGTGCTGGAGGCAGCGGAGGAGGAGGTATTCCTAGACACCGACATTACCGACGTCCCTGCATTGGAAAGAGCTTGGCGCGAATTTGAGGCGGAGGAGGAAGATGAGGAAGATCAGTTTGCTAGTGCCCCCTCGACCCAGAGGCTTGGGAAATCAAGGCTCCATCTCTCACATGAGTGCTTGGATGCTCCATTTCCTCCAACATGATCCTCGCATTAAGGCCATCAAAATGAACAACAGTTACTGGGTGGCCACCCTCCTGGATCCCCGGTACAAAACAAAACTCAGCATTTTCCTTCCACCCACCCAAATAGAGAGTAAAATGCAGGAAATGGAGACCTTGCTGATTGATCAACTGGAGACATCTGTTGCGTCTGCTTCACGTTCCCCAAATGTCACGGTGGAACAACATCAGCGACGTGACAGCAATAGAGTGCTAAGTAGCCGTAGCGGCAGCAGCAGCAGGCAAGGTGGCAGAAGCCTAATGGGTGACCTCTGGCAATCTTTGTTTACCCCCTCACCAACGCATGCAATGCAGGGCACACATCCAACACACAGAGACCAGCTTAAGATCATGGTGCACGACTATCTGCGTCTCAACACCGATGTTTTTGTATGTGTTCCGGACCCAATAGACTTCTGGGTATCCAAAATGGATGAATGGCCCAAGCTCGCACATCACGCCAAAGAGGTGTCGTCCTGCCCAGCAGCCAGCGTCATATCTGAGCGGACCTTCAGCACAGCTGGAGGAGTCATTACAGACAAACGCATCCGGCTTTCCACAGATTATGTGGATCGTTTGACTTTCATCAAGATGAATCAGGCATGGATCTCTGATGATGTTGTGGCCCCAATTGCCTGGGTGCCAAGAACCTTGTGCCAGGCAAGGTGGTATGCGATAACGGGCGAAATCTGCTGGCCGCCCTTAAGATCGGTAGGCTGGAACACATCCCTTGCCTGGCACATGTCATGAACCTTGTCGTCCAGAAATTTCTAAAGAGCTACCCGGATCTGGACTGCCTGCTGAGGAAGGCTCGAGGTCTGAGTTTGCACTTCCGCTGCTCGCACCCTGCTTCGTCCAGCCTGGCTCCGTTGCAGCATCAGCTCGGCCTCCCCGTCAATCGTCTCATTGTTGACGTGGCAACATGCTGGAATTCCACCCTCCACATACTCCAGCGATTGTGGGAGCAGCGCAATGCCATTACGCAGTACGAAGTGACACATGGCCTGACAAGCAGCGGTGCGGACCTTGGTGTGTTGAGCCACCGAGAGTGGAGGCAGGTGAAAGAGCTCTGCACCATCCTTGCCAGTTTTGAAGAAGCCACCAAAATGGTCAGTGCGGACAATGCCCTTGTCAGCATGAGCACTGTGGCAATCTTAGTTCTGGAACGATCGTTGGACACTCTGAAATATCAGATCCCGCCAGCAACGGAGGAGGAGACGATCACAGAGGCGGACATGGAGCCTTTCTCTCCGTCGAATCCACAAGGCCCGACAGTTTCTCAATTTTATCGGTCTTCATTAGGCAGTGGTTCGGGGTCCAGGGCTAGTGCAAGGCGGCGCATCAGTTCTCAGGGTGCATCATCTGAGGCAAGTCAGGGCTGTGTTGAAGCTGTGACAGAGGAAGCAAAGGAGGAAGAGGTATTCCTAGACACCGATGTTACCGACGTCCCTGTCTTGGAAAGAGGTTGGCGCGAATTTGAGGCGGAGGAGGAAGATGAGGAAGATCAGTTTGCTAGTGCCCCTCAGAGGCTTGGGAAATCAAGGCTCCATCTCTCACATGAGTGCTTGGATGCTCCATTTCCTCCAACATGATCCTCACATTAAGGCCATCAAAATGAACAACAGTTACTGGGTGGCCACCCTCCTGGATCCCCGGTACAAAACCAAACTCAGCACTTTCCTTCCACCCACCCAAATAGAGAGTAAAATGCAGGAAATGGAGACCTTGCTGATTGATCAACTGGAGACATCTGTTGCGTCTGCTTCACGTTCTTCAAATGTCACGGTGGAACAACATCAGTGACGTGACAGCAGTAGAGTGCCAAGTAGCCGTAGCGGCAGCAGCAGCAGCAGGCAAGGTGGCAGAAGCCTAATGGGTGACCTCTGGCAATCTTTATTTACCACCTCACCAACACATGCGATGGAGGGCACACATACAACACACAGAGACCAGCTTAAGATCATGGTGCACGACTGTCTGCGTCTCAACACCGATGTTTTTGTATGTGTTCCGGACCCAATAGACTTCTGGGTATCCAAAATGGACGAATGGCCCGAGCTCGCTCGCCACGCCATAGAGATGTTGTCCTGCCCAGCAGCCAGTGTCATATCTGAGCGGACCTTCAGCACAGCTGGAGGAGTCATTGCAGACAATCGCATCCGACTTTCCACAGATAATGTGGATCGTTTGACTTTCATCAAGATGAATCAGGCATGGATCTCTGATGATGTTGTGGCCCCAATTGCCGAGGTCACCGATTAGTTGCCGGTCTACTTCACATTCCTCTTCAAACAGAAATGGTCCTCTTGAAAACTTTTTTTTAAAATGATCATTTCTTACTGCAATTTTTATTCTCAGTTCCCAACAGTTCATTTTGCTGGTTTTGCTGTGAAGAGACTGTAAAAGACAGCAAGGTTTCATGACAACACCGTATTCCATTTACTCACTTTATCTTTAGAAGTTTTCGCATTGTCAATGGTTTTGAGGTCATGTTGCTGTGAGATACAGCTATAATTATGGTCCTTTGGAACAGAAATGTGGCTTCTAAGTGGCATTTCTCCATCACAATTTTTAATAGTGGCTGAGAAGTCATATTTATAATTTTTTTGGGTCATGTTGCTGTGAGATACAGCTATAATCATGGTCCTTTGGAACAGAAATGTGGCTTTTAAGTGGCATTTCTCCCTCAAAATTTTTAACTGTGGCTGAGAATTCATTCTTATAATTTTTGGGGTCATGCTGCTTTGAAATGCAGCAATACTACAGGTCCTATTCTAAAAAATGTTGTTTCTAACAGACATTTGTTCTTCACAATTGTCAAAAGTGGCTCAAGGGTCATGTTTTGAATTTTTGGGGGCATTTTGCTGTGAAATGCAGCTAGACTCCAGGTCCTATTGTAAAAAATGTGGTTCTTCACAATTGTCAAGAGTGGCTCAAGAGTGATGGTGCTGTCAGAGACACTGTTAATGGACACATATTGCAAAATGACTTGTTTTTGCAAGATCTTTAACATAGCTAGCAATCCCTGTATTGAGACAACCCATTTAATACAATTAAAAAAAGAGAAACAAAGACATGGTGGGATTCCATCCTATTTTAAAAATGTGTTTTCTAGAATTAAACTACTAAAAAACTTGCATGTACAAAATAGCTGGTAAAAAAAAATCCTCTGAATTGTACAAGGGAGGTACAGGAAGACTTGACCAGATGTAGGTTATTCAGAGGACATGGAGTATGGAGCACGGACAGAGAACAAAGAACAGAGACAATTTCCTCCAGCACGTTGAGTAAAATGAGAAAAAGAATGCCAAGAAAAAGGGCACCTGGGTGGAACAGGAGCGTTAACCACCAGTATTTCCAAGTGAAGCTCAATTGGTCCGCACTCATACGGAGGGGCAAGCGCTACCCAGGTCTTGACTGTGTACTGAGGAAGGCTGGAGGTCTTACCTCACACTTCCGCTTCCGCACTCTGCTTCAGCATGACTGTTTTCGTTGCTGCATCATAAGGGCATTTTTACCGTGTTAATAGATGACGGACGCCAGCCTGGGCTCTCACCGCACCCACTGTAACTCCGGCCCTGGCAGCTGAACCTGCGTGTTAATAGATGACAGACGCTAGCCTGGGCTCTCACCGCACCCACTGTAAGTCTGGCCCTGGCAGCTGGACCTCCATGTTAACAGATGGCTGATGGCAGCACTGGCTCTCACCGTTAGGGGCAATCAGGAGAGCTTCAAATTTCTCTAAAAAATCAGATTTTGAAAAAGGTGATTTCTGTGAGGTTAAGTAGTGTCAAAAAGGGCTCCAGGGCTGGACACAAATTGCACAATTTGAGGCTTAAAATTTTCTGGGGCTGGAGTCACTATGGGGTCGCATCATTTGATCTCCAGGGGTGTCTGTCCCTAATCACTGAAGAAGGATTTGGAGGAAAAATGAAACCATTGAATTGATTGCCTGAATCACTCTCAGAAGCCAGTGGGGAAATGTCTTCTCAACTAAGAAGTGTTTTGGGGATAATTAGGACATTTTTATTACTTATGGACGAATTAACACATCTACACATGTAAAAAATACCTTTAAAAACTGCAGGGAGGGGTGTATGTTGTATGTTATCACACTTGAAAAAAAAGCAAAATGATAATAATGTAAAACTATAAATAAAACTTCCCTAAATAAATTCTGTAAACAAATGTCAGTTACCAAAAAATATACTAAATGACAGTCACTGTACAAAATAGCATAGTGCCACTTTGTGATCTGTGGGTCAAACAGGTTTAGGGGTCATACTGCGGTACAGGACAGATATAGTCAATGTCCAGTTCAACTAAAATGGTGGTTCAAAGACTCCTATTTCCGGCACTTTTTAATCTGTGGGTCAGACGGGTTTGGGGCTCATGCTGTAACCCAGGACAGGTATAGTCAATGTCCAGTTCAACTAAAATGGTGGTTCAAAGACTCCTTTTTCCGGCACTTTTTAATCTGTGGGTCAGACAGGTTTAATGGTCATACTGTGGAACAGGACAGGTATAGTCAATGTCCAGTGAAACTAAAATGGTGGTTCAAAGACTCCTTTTCCCAGCACTTGTTAATCTGTGGTCAACAGGTTTAAATGGTCATTCTGCGGTAAAGGACAGGTATAGTCAATGTCCAGTGAAACTAAAATGGTGGTTGAAAGACTCCTTTTTGCGGCACTTTTTAAATCTGGGGGTCATGCAGGTTTGGGGCTCATGCTGCGTTCCAGGACAGGGATATTCAATGTCCAGTTCAAGTAAAATGATGGTTCAAATCATACTGCCTTCTGGCACTTTTAAATTTGTGGGTGATGCAGGTTTAAGGGTCATGCTGTGGTACAAGATAGGGATAGTGAATGGTCTGTGACGTTTTTTCTGTGGCTTTTATAACCTAAGTGTGTTGCCTAAGATGTAGCAAGTATCCATTTGACTGTTGTGGATGTTAATTTCAGCTTCTCCAGCCCTGTTTGGGTGTAAGAATGAAGGTGTTGTTGCTCTCCCATAAACTTTAATGGTTATCGGCGATAATCTTTTATCAACTATCGGAAATCGTCTTGATAATTGCCGATATCGACTATCGACAAGATGACGATAGTCAACGTAATCGCTCATCACTACCTACAACACCACCATATAGAGACCACATAGTGTCAGACACCAGCTCAGGTATAACCTACAACTCTAACACATAGAGACCACAAAGTGGTCAGACACCAGCTCAGGTATAACCTACAACACTGCCATATAGAGACCAAATAGTGGTCAGACACCAGCTCAGGTATGACCTACAACAACACCATATAGAGACCACATAGAGGTCCAACACCAGCTCAGGTATGACCTACAACACCACCATATAGAGACCACATAGAGGTCAGACACCAGCTCAGGTATGACCTACAACACCTCCATATAGAGACCACAGAGTAGTCAGACTCCAGCTCAGGTATAACCTACAACTCTACGACATAGAGACCACAAAGTGGTCAGACACCAGCTCAGGTATAACCTACAACACAGCCAAATAGAGACCAGAGTGGTCAGACACCAGCTCAGGTATAACCTACAACACTACCACATAGAGACCACGAAGTGGTCAGATACCAGCTCAGGTATGACCTACAACACCACCATATAGAGACCATAGAGTGGTCAGACACCAGCTCAGGTATAACCTACAACTCAACCACATAGAGACCACAAAGTGGTCAGACACCAGCTCAGGTATAACCTACAACACTGCCATATAGAGACCATATAGTGGTCAGACACCAGCTCAGGTATGACCTACAACCTCACCATATAGAGACCACATAGAGGTCCAACACCAGCTCAGGTATAACCTACAACTCTACCACATAGAGACCACATAGAGGTCAGACACCAGCTCAGGTCTTAACTACAACACCACCATATAGAGACCACATAGAGGTCAGACACCAGCTCAGGTATGACCTACAACACCACCATATAGAGACCAGTTGAGTTGAAAGACTCCTTTTTGCGGCACTTTTTAAATCTGGGGGTCATGCAGGTTTGGGGCTCATGCTGTGGCCCAGGACAGGTATAGTCAATGTCCAGTTCAACTAAAATGGTGGTTCAAAGACTCCTTTTTCAGGCACTTTTTAATCTGTGGGTCAGACAGGTTTAAGGGTCATGCTGTGGCCCAGGACAGGTATAGTCAATGTCCAGTTCAACTAAAATGGTGGTTCAAAGACTCCTTTTTCAGGCACTTTTTAATCTGTGGGTCAGACAGGTTTAAGGGTCATGCTGTGGCCCAGGACAGGTATAGTCAATGTCCAGTTCAACTAAAATGGTGGTTGAAAGACTCCTTTTTCCGGCACTTTTTAAATCTGGGGGTCATGCAGGTTTGGGGCTCATGCTGTGGCCCAGGACAGGTATAGTCAATGTCCAGTGAAACTAAAATGGTGGTTCAAAGACTCCTTTTCCCAGCACTTTTTAATCTGTGGGTCAGACAGGTTTAATGGTCATTCTGCGGTAAAGGACAGATATAGTCAATGTCCAGTGAAACTAAAATGGTGGTTGAAAGACTCCTTTTTCCGGCACTTTTTAAATCTCGTGGTTATGCAGGTTTGGGGCTCATGCTGAGTTCCAGGACCGGGATATTCAATGTCCAGTACACCCCTAATTAAAAAAAAATAATCAGCATATAATTTTTAACCTAAAAAATGGTTGTAGATAGTAGATAAATTACTTTGCAAAACGATGCAGGAGCTTTGTATATTTTGTACTGATGATTGGAATGGATCCTGTGCTAGTAAAGCATTTCCAATGTTTTCTTAATGTAGGGTGGGATATAATCCTGCCATGGGCACTATATATCCTAGATGGAGCCAAATTACTGTCTTTATTTGCACAACCTGCTTCAGGTTACACAACAAAAATAACACCCTGTACTTGAAAAGCCTTGCTTTTGTAGTGGCAGTAGTAGTCAGTAATATTACAGTCTTTATTTGTAAACTCTGCTAACTGCAGATCCTATGCACTTTGTCGTGTATGCAGTCATATCTTGGTTATGTGTTTAAATGACAGAGGTCACATATTAAAACCCCAGCTACAATGGATATGGTACCCCCTTTTGATTAAAAAAAAAACTATATAAGCTATGTAACATTTGCTATATCATGCACTTTTAGTCTTCAAATGCAGAAAAGATAAATCATCCGTGATTTATACTAATGTTCCTCTGACATTTTAGCAGGTCCAAGGGCGCCCCCTAATGTTTTCATGTAATAATGACTTATACGAACTCCAGACCGTGCTGAAATGCTGTTTACTTCAGTCAGCTAACCTTAGTACTCCAGAATGCTATACATCAGATTGTAATGTTACATACAAAAATATGTCTATGACTATGTCAAAATATTGCAAGTTGCCAGGAAACACAAAATTAGGTAGTACTGGAAACAAAATATATAATATATGAATTATTTTGGAAAGGCCCCAAATATTAAAAAGTTGAATGTATCCAAAAAAGGTACCAATAAAAACTGCACTTAAGCCTGCAAAAAATGAGCCCTCACTTAAGTCCATAAGTGAAAAAAAGTAAAAGTTAATTGTAGCAGAAGATGGCGAATGTATTTTTTTAAAGTACTAGAACATGATGAAAACCCTAAATATTTGATATCACTGGAATCGTGATAATACCGAATACAAATAGCACAAAATTTATACAGAAGAGTGAAAACCAGAGAAACAAAATCCCCACAGAAATGGAGCAATTACGTTTTTGGTTTTTTTTTTTTAAAACTTCATCACATTTTGATTTTATTTCAATTTTCCAGTATATTATATGGTGCAGTCAATAACGTCATTAAAAAGTACATCTTGCCCCACCAAAAAACAAGCTCTCATATGACTATGTAGACAAAAAAATGAAAAAGTGATGACTCTCGGAAGGCAAGGAGGAAAAAACAAACATGCAGCTGAAACAATTTATACTTCTCAGTCTTTTTGCATTAAATCTTAGTTTGGCTAAAGTCAGGACTTAAAAAGTTATACAAAATAAATCTTTCACCTATTCCATTTTCCTAAACTGCCATTTATCATTTTAGCAAGAAGATACACTTGAGCAGTTAGCATGTGTAATTTCCATTTCAGCCAATTTCCAGGACAATGATCTCAATCTGGGATTGTTCATTACAATTGTAAGGCTTATTTTTTTTTTGCTTTCTGGTCTGGCTCT
Organism: Phyllomedusa bahiana; assembly: GCA_025379985.1. NCBI lineage: Eukaryota > Metazoa > Chordata > Amphibia > Anura > Hylidae > Phyllomedusa > Phyllomedusa bahiana. The sequence continues at coordinate 56,309 of JAODAL010017314.1, forward strand.
TTGATTTTCAGCTTATGTTGTATCAATTGCCATTCAAAACTAATGGGTAAGTGTAAGGATCCCTGCCTATCTAAGCAGAAAATCCACCATTGGGAAGCCTCCCGAATCCACTACATCATCGCATAAAGTCATAGGGCGACATGTATGAATCTCGCCACGTCGGGGCGCACCTTTCCACCGGTTTTAAGGCGAAATCTGCGCCTGATTTATGTCGGCGCTGGGGTGCGCTCATACATCCTATGTAAAGTCTGCCGCGCCTCGCCAGTGTTTGAGGCGCAGTGCGGGACTTAGGCGCAGTGCGGCGCTGCGCCTATGATTTGCCGCCCGAGGTAGTGCACTCATACATGCGGGGAAAAGTCCGCCACGCCTCGCCAGTGTGAGGGGCGCAGTGCGGGGACATTGGCGCAGTGCGGCGCTGCGCCTAAGATTCGCTGTCCGAGGAGGTGCGCTCATACATGCGGGGAAAAGTTCCCTGAACCTCGCCAGTGTGTGGGGCACAGCGCGGGGACATGGGCGCAGTGCGGAGACATGGGCGCTGTGGGGGGACTGCGCCTCACATGTATTCCGGTGCGAGACAGGCTGGAGAACAGCGAGAAATCATTAAAGATGTCCGTGCGGAGTATGAATCAAAAATCGCGTTTATAAAGGCGGAAAACATTCTCAGAAAAACTGCTCAAACCTTAAAAAATAAAAAATACATTAAAAAAATCACTCTCCAAAAATCTAGAACGGCGCTACATCAAGAATTAGGATATTGGAAATTGCCGGGAAATACCGTAATTCTAATTCTGAAAGCTATTCTCATTGGTCGGCAGAAACCGGCCAATCAGAATAGGAGCGACAGTGAACCATTAAAACCTATGGAGAACTATTGACCAATCAGAATCAAAGGCGGGACAGTTCAAAATACAGTAAAAATGCTGAAAAGAGCTGATTGGCTGAGCTAGTGGGGGCTTGGCTATCTCGGCCAATCAGAATAGGAGCGACAGGGACCCATTATAGCCTATGGAGAAGTTAGAACCAATCAAAATCAAAGGCGGGACAGTTCAAAATACAGTAAAAATGCTGAAAAGAGCTGATTGGCTGAGCTAGCGGGGGCTTGGCTATCTCGGCCAATCAGAATAGGAGCGACAGGGACCCATTATAGCCTATGGAGAAGTTAGAACCAATCAAAATCAAAGGCGGGACAGTTCAAAATACAGTAAAAATGCTGAAAAGAGCTGATTGGTTGAGCTAGCGGGGGCTTGGCTATCCCAGCCAATCAGAGCGCGAGCTACTTCTCCCATTGTAGTCTATGGAGAGATGGGCGCAATGCAATCTCGGCTCTCAGCGCCGTGCGGCATGGAGTATGAATAAAAAATTTTTTTTATTAAATGTAAAATATTCTCTGAAAAAGAGCTCAAACATTCTATAAACATAAATCAATTCAATCCCGAACAACGCGTTTGTCGCCGAGACCGGCGCTACATCGGGAATTGCAATAGAGAGAATTGCCGGGAAATACAGTAATTCAAATTCTGTAAGCTATTCTCATTGGTCGGCATAAACCAGCCAATCAGAATAGGAGCGACAGTGGCCCATTCTAACCTATGGAGGAGAATTGACCAATCAGAATAGGAGCGACAGGGACCCATTATATGCTATGGAGAAATATTGACCAATCATATTCAAAGGCGGGACAGTTCAAAATACAGTAAAAAGGCAGAAAAGAGCTCATTGGTTGAAGCAGCAGGGGCTCGTCCAGCTTAGCCAATCAGAGCGCGAGCTACTTTCTCATAGAGTTCTATGGGAAAAGAAATGCAGAGCGAGCTCTGTTTGTAATTGGCTAAGTTAAAAGAGGCGCGGTTATTTGGACCAATGGGTCCTATGGGTTCTATGGGTTTTCTAATGCAATCTGAAATAAAACTGTACATGGCCGAAATCAAATGATAATACTGCCGAAGTTGTCCCGATGTGTATATAAAATGAATAATAATATGGGGGTAAATAAAAAAAAATATTAATTCAATAAAATCAGGTTTATTTTATTATTTTCGTTAGCCAAGAATCAATAGTATTGGTGTAACGAAAAAAAAGAAATAAACCTGATGTTATTGATTTCATTTTTTTTTTCTATAATCTTCTACTTTATCTCTTACTGCTGTTGTGCAGGCCTCAGCCAGAACTGTGCACCATTATTTAATTCTCTAGCCTCAGAAGGTAATTTTGTTCCAATAAAGTAATGAACAGCAGCAGTCCAGCAAATACGATTAATAAATCAGTGTGAATAGTGTTCCCAGTCTGCACTGGTTAGATATATGCTAACAATGTGCCGTGTCCCCATTTTTACCTTTCTCTTTGGGTCTGGCCGGGTGGTATATCATGCTGATAGTAGGTTATACAGCAGCAGCTCCACTTGGTCTTTTGCAATGGCAATTTAATCCTTTCGAGGAAGAGAATAGAAGAGGTTCTTTAAGTGGATTTTTATGTGTTTTTCTTACCTCCTCTTCATGTGATTAATCATTTATAGCTTTGTAATAAGATCTCTAAACTTATTGTTGATATACTTTAGAACAAAATGGCTGCTCCTTTACAGAATATGGATCTCAGCTAATGGAACCCAGGGGACACTAGCCATGACCCCATTACTCATAGTAGCCATATACTTGTACATCTTACTATTATTACCTTAATATTTCCTTGTCACAATTTCCGTTTTCTCTGCCCCACTCCTAAGAAAGATGGTGAGGTCAAAGTCAAGAAAATATTGACCTACTGACTGCTTCTTGAGTGATGTCCTGAAATGTCATTTGTTTACTATATCTTGATCAGATCAGCCACATGAATATTGTTGCTACAGTTTTAGACAATTTAGACACATTTTTTTTTTTACAGTTCTGGGTTCTTGGTGGTCTGTGCATCTGAATTCTAGAAACCATGTCTTATTCATTATTATTTTCCAGAAAAATAATTGTGAAGAAGTAGAATTTGTAGTAGACAATACAAACCTTCATTTTGAGGAAATGGGCATTCTATGTGGATAATTCAAATCCCTGCACTTTGCCTAAGTAATATGTTGGTCTAATATGAGCAACAGGAATTAAATATTGTATGTTGTTCTCTAGAATAATCAGCTGCTGACAATGTCTACTGCTAGACACCAGAGTGCTCCAGTGCCAGAAACAAAAATGTAATGGCCCCTGTGCATAAGCAGTAGATAAGCTTCAAAGCACATAAAGGGGTGACAGTGGACCATCTTACATTCTTTGGGGTTTTTGTCTGTTTTTGTAATAAGATGAACTGTAATATCAGGCACAGTCCATTGACAGGAGTGGTTCTGCTTCTGAAAAAAAAAAACCTTTTCTTTTTTTCTGGACAATGAGAACTTTTTTTTTTTTTACATAATTGTATACTTTTAATAAGATGGTGCAAACAAGAGATCAACTTTTGCAGTTTATAGAAGACAAAAGGAATGAAAAATGAAGCTGTGCTGTTTTACAATACACAAAATGCTTGAAGAGTTTGCCAATAATTGAAATGATCATAATCTTATGATTAGAGATGGGCGAATTTCTCAAAAATTCGATTCGGTCACTTCGCCGAATTTTCCGACAAAATTAGTTTTGTTACCGAATTACTTTTAGCAAGAATCGCAGTTAAAAAGCAGCTATTTCCAGGCTGCACAGAGCATGCAGGGTGCTGCATAGGAACGGTTGTGCCAGGCTTTAAATTTGCAGAGGGAGCTTGGTTTGGTCTTCATACAATGTTGTGTTTTAGTATGACACGCAGATGACTGCCGCCGCTCTTAGAATTGCTTCACTATAAAATTCAGTATGAGGTCAGGCAGTGGCACAATGACATTCTGGAGGTGGCAAAACAGGAGGAAGCCACAGAATGGCACAAATCACACGTGTGGAGGTCACGACGCAGCAGAATGAGATCAGGCAGTGGCACAGTGACATTCTGGAGGCGGCCAAAACAGTATTAGGCCACAGAGTGGCAACAATCACACTGTGGTGGAGGTCACGGCGGCAGCAGTATGAGATCAGGCGTGCACAATGACATTTGGATGGCGGTCCTAAAACAGTATTAGGCCACAGAGTGCACATCTCACAGTGTGGGGTCACGACTGTAGCTGCATTGGATTCTGGAGGTGGCAAAACAGGAGGAAGCCACAGAGTGGCACATATGAAATGAGACGGAGGTCACACGGCGGCAGCAGCATGAGTCAGGGGACAGTGGCACAATGACCACAGTGTGGAGGTCATGGCAGCAGGCCACAGCAGCAGCATGAGGTCATACAGTGGCACAATGACTCTGTGTGTATGTCTCGGCAACAGCAGCAGCAGCATGAGGTCTTAGAGTGGCACAATGACAGAGTGTTGAGGTGGGTGGCAATTAACCAGTCCTGGTAAACGATGGTCGGTAGGCAGATGAGAAACTGTCAGCAGATGTGTGGCATCAGGACGTGGTGGCGGCATCTGAAATAGTGCTGAGGCAGGTAGTTTGAAACCCAGATGACGCCTAAGGCTATTGTGTGTGGAATTCCTGGCCGATCCACGCCTGATTCATCTTGACAAAGGTCAGTCGTTTCCAACATTTCCATGGACAAGGCGGGTCTCCTTGGGGTAACGATGGCCCCCGCCGCCACTGAACACCGCTATGATGCCACACTACGGGCGGTGAGGACAGCTTCTCATGCAAACTCGGCAAGTGCGGCCACACATCCAGTTGGGCTGCCCCAGTAGTCCAGCGATCTTCCTAACTGGAGGTGGCAGAGTGCTGTCCAAGTTGGCCAACAACTGTTGGTTCAGGGACTGCTCCAGGTCATGTTCTGCTGCTGCTGGCGACTGCCCTCCTCACTAGGAGGGTGAAGGGGAAGCTGCTATCACAGTGACTCCAGACTTAGGTTACTACTGATGGAGCTGGGTAATGCTCATACCCCCCCATCACTTCCCCAGCCAGCGAATGCAGTTGTAGTGACGCGCTGAGGAACCACTCCGGTTCAGACCTGTCAGAGGAGCGGACGATGCGCACACTAGGCAGCAGCCAACTGATTACGGAGATTTCCCTAATAGTATTTGAGTTTGTCTTCCCTATCTAATAGCTGGGAAAAAGGCTCCATTTTGGACTGTAGCGTGGGTCCAATAGGGTGGAGAGCAGAAGTCATCCTCTGCGGATGCTGAATATTCGGCTGTCACTAGCCAGGACAAATAAGCATGCTGGGGCCATCTGCACAAAGTGATCAGAGGGGCTCCCTGCCTCCATTTCCACTATATCTGCACGGTGTTGGGGGTCATCTGCCGTCGGTCTTCCTCATCTCCTTCCACCTCCTACGTGGCTACCTGCTCCTCCTATCTTGTCACATGGGTAGAAATTCCACTCATTTCACCAGGACAATGCTTCTGCTCCAATGTCTCCTCATCCTCCTACCTTTCAGTCCCCACGGACTCAAGTGGCACCGAGATGTAGTCGCCAGTCTCCAGTCCCCTGCCCAGACAGATTTTTCAGCATCTGTTCCAGACATGAAGCAGTTGAATCGATGTTTATTCATCCGTAGTCCTGGGCGACTGACAATACGTCGCTCCTCGATGGCTCAACATCGGCAGGTGTCACGCATGAGCTGCCACTGCTTACATCAAAGTTACACAGGGGAGTACTTCTGTCTGCCTGGATCATCAAAAAAATCGGTTAATGGCCTTTCTCTTGTCTTGCCAGTCGGTCCAACATGTGCTGGCTGGAATTTCCAGCGGGTGGAAAATCGCTTATCAGAGTGTGTTGGGGGAGGCCGTTTCTGCCGCGCAACTCGGGGAGGGTGTTCATGGCTTTGTACGTATGGATAAAGTGATGCACAGTTTCTGGCCATTTTCAGAATGTTTGAAGATGGTGGAAGACTTCAGGGAACCTTTTCACACAACAGGATTGAAACACGTGGCCATGCAGGCACATGGACCATCCATCCTCGCGTGCAGCGCGGACACCTGTCCTCTTATTGTCGTCACCATGGTTCCGGATTTGCGTTGGTGCGGAGAAAGCCAAACATCGATTTCTTGCTGCATGGACGCGGAGCAGTTCACGCCCTGTGTGACTTCGTTCGCCGAGGCACAACAGGTGATAGAAGCTGCGTTAACACCGCTGTGCCCTACACATGTGGTGTGATGGAGGAGTCCTTGTGAGAAGGGCTGAGGATGGGGGAGATGCGTGGAGGAGGAGGAGGAGGACATTTGGCGCAGGTGCGCATGTTTGACAACGTGGAGGAGCGAAAGCGGGCGGTTTCTCATGTCCAAAGTTGTTGGTGTGCCTGGGATGGAGCCACATATCACCAGTGGGCGTAAAGGACATGTACTTGGCCCAGACCGTAGTTACAGCTCCAGGACGTCGCGCTGACGTGCACCTTGGAATCAAAACGATAAGCTAAGGGATGACCCACCTTTTGTTCTACATATTTTTGAAGTGCTGGTTCTGCCTTTTTGGGAAAAGAAATTACGGCTTGGAACTCTCCATCTCGGCTCGGCACAAGCCTTAGTTCTATGATACGGTGCAGACGTCACCATTGGGAAGGGGGAGGGACTGCGAGTACCAAACAACTTGGACAGTAGCACGGTCAGGCTGCTTGCAAACCGTAGGATGGTTGGACGCATTCTGTTTCTCAAGATAATTCCATACCCCAACAAAATTCACAAAACCTAACCAAACATACCACCAACCCAACATACACCCCCCACAACACCCTACCCCCCCCCAACAACCCCCCCCACTTTGCAATCGCCTCGCTGGAACGGTACTGCTGGCGCGTGAGTAGCGAGGGCAGGAGCATTTGGACCGGGAGAGATGTCAAGAGAAAACAGCTCCCTTCTACGGGGGTGGTGGAGCCTTGACTGGCTGCAATGGCATGCGTTGCCACTGGGCGCTGCTGTGCTGCTGTTGCTTTGTTACGGGGGCAGGATGGCTCCACATTGAGCCTTGTTCTCTCTGGGCCACCGGAGATGGTGACGCCTGCATGTGTTGGACGCAGGGCCGTGGTGCCAACGTTAGCTCCCTGGGCCTCGCTTCCACTTTCTTTTGCCCCACTGATTCTACATATACCATATTTCGGCTCCTCCGGTGTCTTAGCAAAAGATAACGCCATCACGCCGAGTATCGGATTTAAGCCCAACGATCCACACTGAGTGACTAATGCCGCCGCTGCCTCGCTGAGCCCCTGTGCTGCTACTTTTCTGCGACCTGCGAAGCGGGGTTTTTTTTACCCCGTGGCCGCTTGGCTCCCGACCTCACCACTGTTGCTATCATGCTGACTACGGCCACAATGACCACTATGCTGGCTGGCGCTGCATGCAGACGCGCAAGCTGACGCCCTCTTCTTCTGTACGATGATGAAGGCCTTTGCCTCACCCGGCTCCCAAGTCGGTCGGCTACATCATCATCTATTTGTGTCTTTCACCGTCACTGTGTCCTCATCACCGGTTTGGTAAGCCGAGGGTGTCCTCTCACAACCATGACTCCCATGCCACTCTCACATCTTATACTTTGCCGCCTACTGAAGAAGGCAGGCAGATATTGGCCCCATTTCTTCGCTTGCCAAGTAGATGCTGACTGCCCTCCTCAATTGTTCATCTCGTCTATATAGTGGCGACTGAGGCCCAGACCACTTAGTAGATCTCTTGGATGAGGGAACACGGGATGGGGACAGAGGCGGGCTGAGGACAGGTGAGGGCCGATGACCTCTACCGAGGCATGCCAACCTATATGGTTGTGTATGAGGTTCCAACCGACTATTGGCTGGGGGTCTGTCAGATTCATCTGGGAGGGAAGAGGATGACCTAGCAACCAATCCAAGTACCCTGTGGGTTGCCTGAAACACACACGGAAGCTAGATGACAGCGGGCCAAGTTGTGGGCCTCACGACGTGACACTCTGACTGCGACTTCCCCTTGTGTACTGCGACATGGGCCTGTTCAGGAATGTTGTGCCACGCCATCTGCAGGTGCAGATGCCTGCCACCTCTCTGTCTGTCATATATGTTTGTTCTAAAATGTTACTAGACTCTGTTTGATGATGATATCTGTATATGTTATATATACTACCCGGTTTTTGACTCCTATTGACACAGTAACAAGCTTGGGTATACCCTTGGAAATAAATTGCGCTCAATCATGGCAGGAAAAATTTTCTTGTATGTGTCGTTTTAAAAAACAATGTGTGTTTTAACTAAATGTAAAAGCTCAACAAACCAGGCTTATTTAACTTCGGACATGAATGGGCTACAGGGAGAAAATGTTTATATTTTGCGTTGAAAAAGACGGTTTATTTTTGTCAGCACACCTGCACAATTACAAAGCTTTATTTATAACCCTGGATGTAATTTGCGCCCTAAGAACTTGAGCCGCTCTAATTGTTGCTTTGTAGGCGGTGGTGACACAAAATTGCGTGTTTTATTAAGCCACAACAACAAAGAGATACAGTTGTAATTAACCTTTGCTTGTGAATTGGCTAAGATAAAATGTATTATATTTATGCGTTGAAAAATAAACGGTTTATTTTTTGTCAGCACACAGCAAAAAAACCTTAATTTAACCCGCTGGATGTATAATGCGCCACAGAATTGAGCCGCTCAAAATAGTAGCTTTGTAGGTGGTTACAATTGCGTGTTTTCTACGACACCAACAGAGATACAGTTGTAATATAACCTTTGCTTGTGCGGGAATTAGGCTACAGGAAAATTGTATATATTTTGGCGTTGAAAAAGTCGTTGTTTATTTTGTCAGCACACCAGCAAATACAAACGATATTAAAACCCCCTTAGGATGTAAATATGCGCCAAAGAAATTGAGACTGCACAAAATAGTAGATTGTAGCGTGTTACAATTGGTAGTTTTCATTAGCAAAACCAAAAAGTGATACAGTTGTAATTAACCTTAGCTTGTGATTTAGGCTTTTCAGGAAAAATTTTATATATTTTGGCGTTGAAAAAGGAAGGTTTTATTTTTTGTTAGCACACAGCAACAAACGCATTAATTAACACCTGGATGTAAATTGAGCCTGAGAATTGAGCCGCACCAATCTAGTAGCTTTGTGCGTGTTACAATCAATTGCGTGTTTTCTACGCCCACACCAACCAAGAGATACAGTGTAATTAACCTTGCTTGGTGAATTAGGCTACAGTGAAAAATTTCTTTATAATTTGGCGTTGAAAAAGAGGTTTCTTGGGGTCAGCATCACCAGCAAAACAACGATATTAACCCTGGATGTAAATTGCGCCAAAGAAATTGAGCCGCACAAACATAGTAGCTTTGTAGCGTGTTACAATTGCGTGTTTTGCTACCCACACAAAAGAGATACAGTGTGTAATTAACCTTTGCTTGTGAAATTAGGTACAGGAAAATGTATATATTTTGCGTTGGAAAAAGATGGTTTATTTTGTCAGCACACCAGCAAAAACAACCGATTAATTAAAACCTTCTGGATGTAAAAAATTGCGCCAAGGAATGAGCCCCACAAATAGTAGCTTTGTAGAGTGGTTGGTTACAATTGCGTGTTTTTCTCGCCACAAACGAGAGAGTCAGTTGTAATTAACTATTGCTTGTGAAATTTGGCTACAGAAAAGTGTATATATATTTGGCAGGTGAAAATTGACGGTTTTTGGAGTCACCACAGCTGAAAACAACGCTTAATTGACCCACTGGATGTAAATTGCGCCAAAGAATTGAGCAGCACCAGCTAAATAATAGCTTTGTAGCAGTGTTACATTTGCGTTGGTTTTCTACGCACACAACAAAGAGATACAGTTGTAATTAACCTTTGCTTAGGTGAATTAGGTCAGGAAAAATGTATATATTTTGGCGTTGAAAATGTGGTTTATTTTTGTCAGCAACACCAGCAAAACAACGCTTAATTAACCCCTGGAGTAATTGCGCAAGGAAAGTGATGCCCACATATATTAAGGTAAAAAATAGCTTTTGTGCGTGTTACAATTGCGTGTTTTTCTACGCAACAAAACAAAGAGATACTGTTGTAATTAACCTTGCTTGTGAATTAGGCTACAGGAAAATGTTATATTTTGGCTGGTGAAAATGACGTTTCTTGGAGTCCACCACAGGCTGAAAAAAAACAACGCGTAATTGAGCCCATGGATGTAATTTTGCGCAAACCAAAGAATTGAGCCAGCGACCATCAAGACTAATGACTTTGTGTATTGTAGCGTGCTTTACAATTGAGTGTTTTGCAACCGCCACACATCAAGAGATAAGAGATACAGTTTTCTTTTGTTAATTAAACCTGTGCTTGTGATTAGGCTACAGGGGAAAAAAATGTATATATTTTAGGCGCCAGTGTAAAAATGACGGTTTATCTTGGGAGGTCCCAACAGCTTGAAAAAAGAAAAAGAAAATAAAAAAAACAAACTCTTAATTAACCCAGCCTGGGATGTAAATGGCGCACAAGATATTTGAAGCCACCACAAACTACTAGCTCTTGGAGCTTGTTTACAACTTGCGTGTTTTTTACGCCACACAACAAGTGGATACATGTTTGTATAATTAACCTTTGCTTGTGAAATAAATTAGGCTACAGGAAAAAATTAAAAAGGTATATATTTTGGCGTTGAAAAAAGGACGGTTTATTTTTTTGTCAGGCACACCAGCAAAACAACGCTTAATTGAACCCTATGGAATGTAAAATTGCGGCCTAAAGAATTGAGCTAGCCCCACCCCGCATCAAAATACAATATAGTTAGATTTGTAGCGTGTTACAATTGCCGTGGTTTTTTACGCACACCAACAAGGGAGATACAGTTGTAATTAACCTTTGCTTTTTGGGAATTTTGGCCCAAGGAAAAATGTATATATTTTGGCGTTTTAAAAAAAAAAAAGGGGTTTTTTGGGGTTCCCGCCCCCAAACCAGTTTTTAAAACAGCTTAATTAACCCCTGGATGTAAATTGCGCCCCAAAAAAATTTTGGGGCCGCCCAAAAATAAAATAAGGCTTTGTAGGTTTTTACAATTGCGTTTTTTTTTACGCCAAAACAAAAAAGAGATACGTTGGAATTAACCCCTTTTATTGTGAATTTGGCTACAGGAAAAAAATGTTTTATATTTTGGGTTTTTAAAAAAACGGTTTTTTGGGGTTGCACTCCAGCAAACCCAAAGCTTAATTTTAAACCCCCCGGGGTGTTTAAAATTTCGCCAAAGAATTTTTAGCCGCAAAAAATAGTTGCTTTGTGCGTGTTACCAAATTTCGTGTTTTCTTTCGCCACAAACAAGAGATTTCAGTTTAATTAACCTTTGTTGTGAATTTTGGCTTACAGGGAAAAAAGTATATATTTTTTGGGGGTTTAAAAAAGGGCGGTTTTTTTGGGGGGCAGAAAACCCCGCCCAAAAAAAACCCCTTTAAATTTAAAAACCCTTTGGGGTAAATTGCGCAAAAGAAATTTAGCAGCCCAAAAAAGAGGTTTGGGGGGTATTTTGTATTGTAAAAACGCTGTTTTTTTAATGAAATAAAAAGGAAAATGGCCTAAAATTAAATTGGATATTGAATGTATTTTAAGCACTAGGGATTTCACATGGATTTTCAGATCCAAAAACCCAAAAATTTAGGAAAAAAGATCATTAAGAGAACAGTCTCTGGACAAGCTTTTAGACACCCCCCAGGGAAAAGCTTTATAAAATTTAATTCTTCGTAAGAGCTATTGGCCCGGGAAGCACCTTTTTTGTCAGTACAGTTTAGGGGAGGGGGTGAGCCCCCCCAGCGGCAAAGGGGCTCGGTTTTTAAAATAGTTGGCCGGGTGCGCCCGCTAAAAACCCGGGTCTTCTGATTTGGGGTTTACCTCTCAATTGTCATGCGGCTATGCCCTTCTTCCCCCCCCAGAGTGCTTTTCCCCATGTGCGCCTTTTGTCGCAGCCCCTTTTTTTCAATCAAAAGCACACTTAGTTTTTCCCGATTGTACCCCAAAGTTGACTTGTTCCCGAACCGAAGTTTTCCTGAAATTTCTAAACGAATTTCCCCCTTCGTTAGAAAATTTTGAAATTTGCCCATCTTACTTTTAATCTTTAGGGAGCATTTTTCCATGTTTGCAAACTAAAAGATTTAGGGCGTGTGGTTTAAAACACTTTTTATCATAAATTTTGAGTATTATATAGTATTTTTGGTGCATTCCTTTTTGGGCCATGGGTCATTACACCCCCCGTTTTCAGGGCCAACAATTTGTGAGTCCCCAAAAAAAAAAGGGTTTAAAAACCCCAGCGTGGCAAGCTTTTTTTGGAGCGGGGTCTGGAGCCAATTTCCCCAAAATCTATTCACAATTTAAAATATTGATAGATAGACAAACGGGTTTTGTTTGATAGATAGATAGATAGATAGATAAAGTAGATAGATAAAAAAGGGTTTGATAGATAGATAGATAGATAGATAGATCGATAGATAGATAGATAGATAGATTGTTTGATAGACAAACAGGGATAAATAGATAGATAGATAGATTTGATAGATAGATTTGATAGATAGAAGAGAAAAAGGATAGATAGACAAACAGTGATAGATAGACAGAGATATAGTTAGATAGATAGATTGATAGATAGATAGATAGATAGATAGATAGATAGATAGATAGATAAACAGGGATAGATAGATAGATAGATAGATAGATAGATAGATAGATAGATAGATAGATAGATAGATAGACAAACAGGGATAGATAGACAACAGGGATAGATAGACAAACAGGGATAGATAGACAAACAGGGATAGATAGACAAACAAACAGGGATAGATAGATAGATAGATAAACTGGGATAGATAGATAGATAGATAGATAGATAGATAGATAGATAGATAGATAGATAGATAGATAGATAGATAGACACCATAGTAACATAGTATATAAGGTTAGAGTCCAACCTTATATCCTACAGTGTTGATCCAGATGAGGGCAAATTTTCTGACATGGATGCCAATTTCCCTAAACAAAAGAAAGAAATCTTCCCCAACTCTAAATGTGGCAGTAGAGCATTCCTTTTTGTCAGTGTAACAGCCTTTCATCTAAATAGATCATGCAAGAAATACCTGTATTGTTCTTTTACATACTGGTACATGGTAATTAAATTTCCCCATAGCTGTCTTTTTTACAAACAGAATATCACCGAGTTTCATAACTTGTCTTAGTATTGTAATCCAGCTATTCCCATAACCAACCTGATCACCGTCATCTGCTCCAGGTCAGCTACAGTATGTCCTCCTTATACACTGACGTCTATATATGAGAGTCGTGTATGCGGGATGTGTCTGGCCTGTGAGTGTTGAATGTAGGAGATGTCTAGTTTACTCTATTTTTTCTTTAATTTCTGATGGAGCATGCAATGGAGACACATTTGATATGTTAATTGTTTTTTTTAATGAAGCAGGGGAGGGTGACATTGAAAAGTTTGCTATGGGGCCCAGCCATTTCAAGTTTTGGCCTTTGGTTTACGCAATCTCTCTCTAAAGGGGTATGTTTTGGGGACATTCCTTTTTTAGGAGAATACCTGGATGTTTCCAAGGGAAGGGCTTAAATATCCCCATTTTGCTGTTTAATATTTTGGAAAGTATGCAAATATCTCAGCTCCTTGTTTAATTGTAATAGGAACATTAAGAAATAGGAAAAAAACAACAGGTAGCTGACATTGAAATATGGGTAATTACAACATGAAGCAGCTTAAGTTATGCATCAGCACATAATAAAGAAAAAATGTCAGAGACAGCATAAAGCAAAATGTATCAATGAAACTTGGATGCAGTAATGTGCACACAGGTTGCTAAATTTGCTCACATAAATTGAGGCTGTAAATTATCTGTGCGTCATTTGATTTCATTATGAATAGTGCATGGCTGGAGATCCATCACAAGAAGCAGTCATCATTACTTTAGATAACTACAGCAGATTGCTCTGACTGATTATTTCATATCTTACACAGAGAGTTGCAATTTAGTTACCCACAATTTTATGATGCAAAGCAGAAAGAGATGTGACCGTGAAAGTGTAACAAAAATTGTATCCGTTTGTGACACCACATTTGCTTAAGTGCCGTTATCAAGGAATGCTAGGTATGACCTAGTCCAAATCGGTGTCAGAAGTTCAGTTCTATTGAATCCAGAATGACGAAAAAACAATAGTGTAGCATAATGCACAATTTTTTTCTGTTAAAATGATGGACACCACAGCAGAAATCAGATTGACCCCATTGTAGTCAATGGGGTCTGTGAAAGACCATTGGTGTCCAATTAAAAATTGGCTCTTGTTCCACCTCTGCGATAAAGGTACCAAATGGCAGATGTAAACCAAGCCTTATGGCCATTGAAGCCATTTGTAATACAGAAGTGATTGTCATAGATTTTTCCCATAGTCAAGTGAACACACAGCTCTTATTTCCTCCCTTTGCTCTCAATACGACAGTAAATTCCAATAGGGCACCTTAATGAGATGACTTCCCATTCCGTCCTTGGATATATCTATCTTACAGCTGGCCTCATATGCTATTGGCCAGGACATGGCCGATTAACCCTTTAGATGCCATAGTCAATTGCGACCAAGGCAGCTAAGGGAAAGACAGAGGAGGAGAGCCCCCTCTGTCTGCATTGGCAACCCATGCCATGAAAATAAAGTGTAAAAGAAAATCAAAAGTACAGAAAAAAACCAGACAAATAGTAAAACACGTACACAGTCCTTTCCCCATTATGTCTCAGGGTCGCTAAGGAGCTTTGCAGGGAGATCACTCCGTGATCCCACCACACAGCTGCCGGGTGTTAGCGGCTAATTGCTGCTAACACACGGCGGTTGACATGTAATTTTTTTCAAGATGGAGCTGAGCTGCGCTTTTGAAACACGCAGCGGCGATGCCTCATCTGAACGCCGCTGCGTGTTCGCCATAGACAGCAGTGATAATCTCACTGCTAATTGTTTAGATCCATCTTGGGGTCCGACTGTCTCACAGTAAACCTGGCCTAGTAGTCAGGGCTGTATTTATAGGTCATGCTGCCCTAGGCACCAAACCTGAATACACCCCCATTAACAATTTGCATTACCACGCCCCTTTTGTATTATGCCATACCCCTTAACAATAGCCACGCCCACTAAAACCATGTAACAGCACTAGAAGAAAGCTAATAGAAGGATTTGCTGTCACCAAGCTTTCCTAGATGCAGGATAGACTATTCAGCCGGGAGATACAGCCAAAGTGTGCCTGAACCTAAACCATTACACAAAAACCAATATTTCCGTCATACAATGACCATATAGTTGTATACACCTGTTTACACATGATCTTCAGACTGTATATTACCTCCATACAGTGATCATATAGTGGTAGACACCAGTGTACACAGGCTCTGAAGACTGTATATTACCTCCATACAGTGACCATATAGTGGTAGTAACCAGTGTACACAGGCTCTACAGACTGTATATTACCTCCATACAGTGACCATATAGAGGGAGACACCTGTGTACAGAGGCTCTACAGACTGTATATTAACCCCATACAGTGTCCATATAGTGGTAGTAACCAGTGTACAAAGGCTCTGCAGACCATTAAGTGATTACAATGAAGTAACATCTAGGGACTCACCAGAGACGTCTCATGTGACTGGAATTGTTCTCTTTCCCTTTTCTTCTCCATTCTGTTCAGACCGCCATGGTGACTTCTTCTGGCCATAACTCGTCTCTGTAGAATTTACCACACAAACCTCTTAGAATGCTAATTTTTCCAGCCCTTTTCCACCACCTGTGCTCAGCTCTGCACAAACTCTACATGGCATGATAGGTGGTGTTCTGTCCCCACATGAGGCAAATGAAGGTGTAACTGGCTGATTGGTAGTGACTGGAGACTTTCCTACCTTCGTATCCAGAATGTGGAGCAGACAGGACCAGAGCAAACGCAGCTTCCGTAGATTTAGATGCAGTAACACGGTGATGTGAAAACAGAACTTGGTTTATTCACCTTGGATACAGCTATAATCACTGATACAGAACTGTGGTTCTCTGCAGTTGCTCTCCTTGTAGAAGTCATTGGTGAAGCTGCTGGTTCTGCTGCTTCTGCTGCTGCGATGCTGCTGCTGGTCAGAAATTAATGCTTGTGCTAGCCCAACACATGTGCTCCAGTCACAGTAAGATGCAAAAATGGCCCCTACAGGAAGTGACTAGCACTGGGCTCTAGAAAACACCCCCTTTGACAAAACTTTATGAACAAAGACAGAGGGAGCACAAGTAAATTCTGATCAGCAGATGGCAGCTCAGCAACAATATGGAAAATAAAGAACTGAATAACAATACATATAACTGAGGAGGACAGCACACTCCCCGTCTGAAATTCCCATATGGGGATTTCACTATAAACTAATGTCTACAGTATAAGATATAGTCCACAACCTGTAACAAAACATGTTAGAATGCAATATAAAACACTAAGGGGCGAATTAGGGATGGGGCTTTTCGCCACTTTTTTTTGGCTTTAAACTGGCCCCCCAAGCCGAATCCCGCTGTCGGGACGCGGGGATTCGTTTTTTGGGCGCAGTGTTGCCATTTTCAGCTGGCCCGAAAAGGGGGGGGCCTTTAGGCGCGGTTTGTGGGCGCGGTTTTGGGCGTTCCGGGGCGGGACGCGGGCGCTGGGAAAAACCCCGAGGCATGTACGATGGCGGTCGGAAAAAGGAGGCGATTTGCAGCGCTCGGCAGCTCGGGAAGGAAGACCGGGTTTTTTTTTTGGTTTTAAAATCCCCCGACAGGGGGCGAATTTAAAGCAGGATGGAAAAGCGGGAAAGGGAAACGGGATAAAAGATCGCTACGGGAAATCTCGGCGCCCCGCCCCGTGCAGCGGGAGTATGTTTCCAAAAAAACCCCTTTAAAAAGGGGGAAAAATTGTCAGAAAAGGCGAACGAAAAAAATAAACTTTAATAAAAAAAAAAAATCACTTTCCAAAAATTAGAAGGGGCCAAATATAAAGGGAATTTTTGTTTTGGGAAATTTCCCGGGGGAAATTTACAGAAATTCAAACTCTAAAAACCAAATTTTCATTGGTCGGCAAAAGGGCCCAAATTCAGAATGGGAGCGACAGTAAACCTTTAAAAACCCTATAGGGAAGGTTTGGGACCAATCAGAACCCCAAGGGCGGGATAATTAAAAATACGAAAAAAAGACAAAAAAGAGTGTTTGGCTGAGTTTGCGGGTGTTGGCTACCCCGGGCCAATCGAGCGCGAGCTATTCTCCCATTATATTTCTATGGGAGTTGGGCGAAATGAAATTCTCGGCGTTCAGGTTTTTGCAGCATGAAGTATTAATTTCCCAAAAAAATTTTTTTTATTAAATGTAAAACTTTAAACAGTAAAGAGCAGGAACCCCTTTTTTACAAAATAAAGCAGTTAAAACCCCTAACAACGCGTTTGTCGCCGGGGACCGGCGGCCAAAAGGGAATTTCAAAAGAGAAAAATTGCTGGGAAATACAGTTAAATTTAAAATTTTTTTTTAACTATTCTCATTGGTCGGCAAAAAGCCAGCCCAAACAGAAAAGGAGCGACAAAGACCCATTTTTATCCTATGGAGAAAGTTTGGACCCAAACAGAATTTGGAGCGACCCGTGGCCCCTTCTAAAACCCATGAAGGGGGATTAAAAAAAAACAGGGAAAAGGAGCGACAAACCAAAGGGTTTCCCAAATTTTTTTTCTATGGGAAAATTTTCCAAAAATCAAAGGCGGGGCAGTTCAAAATACAGTAAAAAAGGGCAGAAAAGAGTGATTTGGGTGAGCTTAATTTTGGTGGCCCTTTGGAAAATCCCCGCCAAAACGAGCGCCCAGCTTCTTTTTCCCCTTATAGTATATGGAGAAAATGGGCGTCAGGGGCCCTGCGGATTTAAATATTAAACAAAAAATCATTTTTATTAAGTTTTAAAAAAATTATAGATTTAAAACGCTGAACCCTTCTTTACAAATTTAAAAAGTTAAAAAACCCCAACAACGGGGTTTGTCGCCCAGGGGGCCGGCGTACATAGGGGAAATTTCAATTTAAAAGAAAACCCCGGGAAATTTTCAGTAATTCAAATTGTTTAAGTATTCTCTTTGGTGGCCTTTAAAACCCGCCAATCAGAATAGGAGCGGGCAATGTTTCCCTTTTTTAAAACCCAGGAGGGAAAATTGGGCCCAAACGAATAGGAGCGGGCAATGTCCCCTTATATCCTATGGAGAAAAAGTGACTTTTTCATATTAAAGGCGGGACAGTTCAAAAATTTCATTTAAAAAAGCAGAAAAAAAGAGTTTATTGGTTGAAGCGGGGGGGGCTCGTCCGCTTGCCAATAGAGCGGAGCACTTTTCATAGGTTTTATGGGGAAAAATTAAAAGAGGCGCCGTTATTTGGACCAAGGGGGGAGGAGCGGAAAGCTTTTATGGGTTTTCTAAAACAATCTGAAATAAAACCCTGTACATGGCCGAAATCAAATTATAACCCCTACAGAAATTTTTTACCCTTTTTGTATATAAAAGAATGTTTTAAAATGGGGGTAAAGAAAAAAAATATTAAATCAATAAAAACATGTTTATTTTTTATTTTGTTGCACCATACTATTGATCCCTTTGGGTAAAGAAAATAAGAAATAAACAAAATGATTTTTTATTGGGTTTTAATTTTTTTTTTTGTTACCCCCCATTTATTATTCATTTTATTCCATCAGGACACTTTGTAGTCTTATAATTTGATTTCGGGGCCGTGTACAGTTTGTTTAGTTGCTGTTTTGGGGAGATTCTCAGCTCCTTTTGGCAATTTAGTTTCTCCCAAACTCAAGTCTGGCAAGTTTGTTCGTAAAATTTTCTTGCTTTTGTGCAAACTTTTCCCTTTGGGGCTGGTTGCAAGGCCCCAAAAACCTGGATTGGGGACACAATGGGTGGACCCCAAGAAATGGGGGTTCGGGTGTGGCCCCAAGGTGATGTGGGGGTGTTTTTTTGGAGACAGCAGTGGAGGGGGTGGACATCTCTATGTCAATGAAGTGGGGAAGTATCCGATGTTGTGTAGGCCTTGCTTCCTCCTCTGGCCAAAAAAAGTTTGGGGTGGATATTGAGCTTTTTGCCGGGTTTTTTTGCCCACAAAGCTGCACTTTTGTCATGCCCAGGCAGCTCTGTGGGTTGGTATGCCATGGTTTTGGCGTTGGTACACCCGTTGTTGTTTTTTCCTCAAAACTGTATGCTCTTTAAAGTGTGAATTATATGTCTGTGTGCTCTTCAGGGGTTCATTTGACCCAAAATGGCCCCTCCAAAAAAGGAGTCTGAGAGTTTTCCTTCGGAGACTCGTTTTGGGCTTTCTTGCTTTCAGTGGGAAATCGCTTTTACGTTGGGGAGAGCATTTGCTTCTTGCCTACGAAGTCATGGTAGTGAAAAAACTGTGCTGATGGTATTTCTTTTTCTGTTTTCCCGGGCATAAGAGTTGGTGGCGCTGATAAAGGTTGGAGATGATTTTGGGGGAAGGGTCGCTTCACAGCTGCAAGGTTGTTTGGGAAGGAGTTTTTAAAAGTCCCAATGGCCCTTCCAGCATCTTCGTTTTTTTTAGGGAGGGAGCCGATTCTTCATGGTTTTTCGGGGAATATTCTCCAAAATGTGAAAACGTGTTCCCTTATTTAGGCTTGTGTTTAGGGTACGCTGAAGAGAGTTAAATCTTGACTGGCGGGGCCGGGTTTTTTGGGGAGTTTTATCTGGGGGGTCGGAAGGGTAATGGAGAAACCCCGTGATCAGTTTCATCCTTAGAAAACTACAGTCCATTATCTTGAGGAATTCTCTGTCTTTACTGACAAGGTACTTTATGTCATCTAGTTGGGAAACATGATCTCCCCGTTGTCAGATAGGGTAGGGAATGACGTCGGGCAGCTGTATGAGGTTGGGAGTTTTCTTTACCTCATAGTGGGGGGGGCAGGGTTTGAGTAAGAGTGCGTCCGCCCCCTTGCACGTATGCTTAAAGGAGTAAATTTCCTGGTTTGATCTAAGCATACATTTCTATGATTACCCCCCCAAGTTAGTCTCTGGGCATACGGGGCTAGTCGGGGCCGTTACACTGTTGGACCTTGTGTCCTTAGATTTCTTGTCTAGCAGGAGTAAAATCTCGGCGCCCATATCAAAAGGGGGAAAAGCTGGTAGGGGGCCTTGGTGGGGGTTGGTAAAATGCGTTTGGGGTGGGGAATTCACCCTGTGATGGGGTTATGGTCGCATTCATAGTGTAGGTAGGGGATCTCTGTACCCCCGTTGTAGGAGAAAACGATGAATCCCCGTGTCTTCTGCTGCAGTCTCTATGCTGCCCGAGAGGTATTTAAGGTATGGGTTTTGTGGGTCCTTTTATCCCAAAAGCTCAAAGAATTAGGTCCCCGCTAAAGACCCGGGTTTCTTTGGTCGTCAATGTCAAAATCTTTTGGCCCTTTTTTTGGGTTTTCTCTCTGGGGGAAACCCTTTATAAGACATATTTGGCACAACATTTATTCTTTGGCTCTCTCCACTACCTCGAGCATGAGCAGGAAAATCGTGGCAGTTTAGCATGTTTTGGGGCTCCCGATAGTTGTAGCGGGAAAGGGACTGGTTACTGCAGTGGATGAATCGTGGTGAGTGGGGGGGGGGTGCATAACTGTGCCATGTCTGTCGCTTTGTGACACTCCTCACATTAAAGGCAGATTTACAGTCCTTAGCCATATGCTCCAATGAAGCGCAGGTTTTTGAAAATACCCCAGCTCAGTGAGGGTTTTCTTGCGCTCCGTATGGGTTTGGACCTAAATCCTCTGCATTTTTTAGTGATGAGGGTTTTTTTGAATGGACTTTTTACGATTGAAGGACTTTTCCTGACGAGTTATATGTTTTTTACCGTGGGTGTGTAGGTGGGGAGGGTTGGGCTTTTTTTTTCCTCACAAATGTTCTTAAAAAATCTCTGTTTTCTGTGTGACACCTTATACCCTTTAAGATGATGCAGTTGTAGTGTTTGGGTCCCGGAAATGGATGGGGTCTTTTCCCCTTTGGGCCTGTCACGATGAAACCCGCGAAATGAATGAATGAGGGAAAGGGGACATAGTGTCCTTTTGTTTTCTTGAGATGATGTTGCCCCCTTTTCCCTTTCAAACTGTAAGGGGCTTACGACAATTGGATTAGCCCCTGGGCGGTATCCGATAGCAAGGCGGGGTCTCTTTTTGGAGTTCCCGTTCATGAGCAAATAAATTAAGCCTGAAGTTTTTGGACTTCCTTTAGATTAATCTTTGGGGAGTTCTGCAGTCTCTTGAATAGGGCTTTCTCTATCGTTCGCGTGAAAGGTCGTTAAGTCTCGCCGGCAGCGGCAAGACCTTTGGGTTTTCTTTTCCCCATAGACGGTTTGAGGCTCTTGGCGTTTGTAGAGCTGGGCCCAGCCTTTGACCCTGAGATCAAATTCTGCTTGGGTTAGGTTAGGTTGGGAATGGCGTTTTGGGAGGTTTTTTCCCGGTCTGTAGCTTCCCGCGCGGTCATCAAATTTTAAGATGGTGTTAAACAGTCCCTGCCCAGTACCTAGCGAACGCAGATATATCTGCTTTTCAATGCTTGTTGCCATGTCAACTCATGGTACCCCTTGGGTGTATGGGTTGCCCCGGGATGAAAGGGTGAGATGTTCCCCGGGTAGAATGATGTTGCTGCAGGGTTGGCTGTGGTTTAGCCTTGGAAGTTCTGATGTCCGTGTATGCTGTGGAACTAGGCCCAGAAAAAACCCCTGAAAGCCATCTTCCTTTGATACCCCCTCCTTTAGAAAGCCATTGGGTGAAGATCATTTGTTTGTGCGGGTGCTGTGGGTGGCACCCGAGATGCAGGGAGGCTGACTTGGAGGTTTTGTGTTTTTCAAC
>JAODAL010017315.1:0-78125 GCA_025379985.1 Phyllomedusa bahiana
CTGGGGTGGGTAGGGGGGTAAAGGTTTGCTGGGCACCCCGGGGGGTGGGTAGGTAGCGGTCGACCGAGGGAGGGACACACGGAGGGAGGGCCCAAAAAAAGGGCACAGGAGACTGGGGGGGGAAATTTAGGGGGGCGGCATGGGGTTTGGGGGGGAGGGAGGGCCGCACCGGGGGCTTTGGGGTGGGGGGCAGGCCCGCACGGAGGCCCGTGGGGGGGGGGGCCCGGGCCGCATGGAAGGGGTTTTTGGGGGAGGTGGGGCCCCACTGAGGCTTGTGGGGGGGGGGAGGGCCCCACGGAGGGTGTTTTGGGGGGGGAGGGAGGGCCCCACGGGGGTTTTGGGGGAGGCAGGGGGGACACGGAGGGTTGGGGGGGGAGGCAGGATACACGGAAATGTGGGGGGAGGCAGGGCCACACGAAGCGTGGGGGGGAGGGAGGGCCACCCGGAGCTGTGGGGGGCAGGACACATGGGGTTTTTGAGGCCGCCCTCCATGATACCCCGCTGGGTTTGGGAAAACACTGGAGAGGGGGCTACAGTGTTAGGGGGGAGAAGGGGGGTTGGGGCTGCTTTAGAGGGGCCTGCCTCCTTTGTCAAAAACTCAACTCCCAAAATAAAATTTTTCTACTTTCATCCCCAAAGAGGGTGTAACCGGGGCCGCGGGGGCCCCGTCCCCTCGGCCCGCCGCCCGCCCCCGGCGGGGAACAAAACCCGTGGCGGGCTTTCGGGGCCCTTTTAAAACAGTGGAGGTCCCTTTTAAGGGGGGTGGCCTCATTGATTCAATTGGGCGTCCTTGGGGGTTTCCCCCCCACAGGAGGGGGGCCCGGCTCCGGGTTTCAAACACGCAAAATTTTAAGTAGAAAAGCTTTTAAAGGGGGGAAGGGGCAGCTGTGACGGGGTGCGCGGGCCCCCTCCCAGCACCGCTCCGCCCCTCCTGGACGGGCCTTAATCAAATTCTATAAATTAAAAAGGGGCCGAAGCGGAGGCGTGGCACGGGGCCCCCCCCCCCGCGCCGACGCTCGCCCCCCACCACCGGACATTGGGTTTTAGAGCGCGGCGCCGGCTGCACCTTTCTCCCACTTTTCCAAATTGAAAAGGGGGGGGTGCTTTTAACGTGCCCCCTTTTTTTTCCCCGGGGGCCCGTACGGTAGTACCCCCTGTACCCCCCTATTGGCGGTCCCGGGTTTCCCAACACACAAACAAAAAAAATTTATAGTTAAAAAAATTTAAAAGTTTTTTCAAATACATGCCCTTAGCATTCCAAGGATTTACCTCAAATTTTTAAAGGGGGGCATTTTTAAATTTTACTTTTTTAACTCAAAGGGGATTTCCCCCCCCATGCTGTAAAAATACCAACTTTTGCAAGGGGGGAAAAAGGAGGGCATAGCTGATTGGTACAGATTAAAACTGAGTCCCACAATAAACTTGTACCCAAAAGCCCAGCCCCCTGAAGGGGGGATTTTCATGATTTACAGAGTTTACCTGTTGCTTTTCACCCCCTCCCCCCATACCACAGGCCCTCTACGTATATTACACTACTGCTTGGGTGTTTTCACAGGGTTAGAATTTTCAGGCTTCCCCTTGCAAAAAGTGGGGCTCCCCCCAGCTTCAGAAGGGAATAATTTGACACAACTTACAACATAATTTTATTTCCCCCCAAAGCTTTCATTTTGCCGAGTTGGGCCCCCCCTTCAAAACTGTCTTAAAGAGGCGCGCTTTTTAAAAAAAAAATAATTACAGGTGAAATGCTTTGATTTTTCCCCAAAGAAGCATATCTAAAAAGTGGTTTTTTATTTTAGTCTTCTGTTCTTCACATTTTCCCCTTAAATTAAAAGTACTCTTTAAGGTTAAAAAAAACAATTTAACTGAAACACCCATTGGGCTCCTTTTTTATAGGTTTTTGATCCCCAAATTAATATTTTATTTAAATTTGCGCTGGGCCAAAAAAATTAAAAAAACTTAAACTATTTCCTCCCCCAATTTAAAATACGCCAACTAGGTCTTCCCCATTCTCCGCCCGGGCCCCTCCCGTGTCCTACAGCCGCGAATTTGGGTGAAAAAAGTCATGGTTTTCCCCCAACCCTTTTTTGAACACCTGAGGATAAAATCAGAAAAAAAAGATGGGGAAATTTCTGCAGCCCCAAACAGTGGGTTTTACAAACCACTGAAGGGCCCAGGGGGTAAAGGGGCAGAATGGAGGGGTGTGGAGAGTTAAAAAACAGGCAGCCCCGGGGTTAAAATACGGGTTAGGAAAAGTAGGGTTTATTCTTAATTGAATTTGTATGTAAGTCGGAACCAAATATTTAAATACAAGTTGGGGGGTATGGGAAGGGGTTTTTATTGGGGTGTAAAATTTAAAAGGCAGGGATTGTCCTTTTTTAAAACAGTATAAAGGGAGGGATTTTGTCCCCCTTTCACTATAGCAGGTTTTATGTTCACACAAGGCAAGGGATAAAGGCCCCCCAAACAAAGGGATAGGGAGGGAAGGTCCCCCCTACAGGGAAGGGAGGTATAGGGTTCCCCCCCGGGGGTTGCCAAAAGGGCCTAAAAAACTTTCCGGGGGCCCCGGGGCCCCCTTTTGTTTTTTCCCGGGTAAAGGGGGGTTCACACCCACATTTTTTCGCCGGGCCCCATTTGAACTGTGGGGTTTTTTTACAGAAAAACCCCTTTTGTTCCTGTTTACTTTAAATTTTTTTTGGCCCCAACCCAACAATCCGTCCACCCCCTCACATCACGTACAGTAAAAATCACCAATGGGAAAAAATTTTCTTTTTCAGAACTTTCCCCACCTTCATATGGGCAAAACCCCCCAAACAACACCAAAACAAAACACCCAAACATGGGGGCAAATTTTTACCAGAAAAAGGATTGTTATAAAACCCTCCTACAAAAACCCAAAACCCAAAACTATTACTACATAAGGGCAAATAATCCTTTCCAAAACCCCACAATTTACCTATCACTTACACCAGCCCCTGATTACATACACCACCGCCATACAAGGGGGGGCCCTATGTGGGAGTTTTCAAAAATTTGTATGTAACGCTCTGGGAGACATAAAAATGATTACACTGCATTTAAAATTTAGTGAAAATCACCAGACGTCCTTTTTTTGATTTAGCTCTTTTACTTTCCCCTTTTTTTTCTCCATCCGGTTCCCCTCCCCCCCCAACAAAAGCCGGGGGGGTTTTTTTCTCCCGGCCAAACTCCCTCCCTGAGGATTTTGGGCCAAATATCTTAGAATTCCCCCAATTTCCAGCAACCTTTCCCTTTAAAAAAGGTATACAGTCCCCTCAGGGATATAAAGGGGGAAATTTAAGCATAAAAAAGGCCACAGGCGGGTTTTGGGGGAAAAGGCAGGGAAAAGGGGGCCACAGGCATATATAGGGGGGGACAGGCAAATATATAGGGGGGACTGGGCAGTATAAAGGGGGGCCCAGGCAAAAAATGGGGGCACTGAGGAGTATATAGGGGCCACCCCCAAGGTATAAAAGGGGGCACTTTAGGGCAGAATATAGGGGCCCCTGAGCAGAAAATAGGGCAAATGAGGCAGCATATGGTGGGCCACAGGGGAGGGATAAAGGGGGCCACAGGGAGGGAAATAGGGGGACCCGGGGAGCATAAAGGGGGCCCAGGCAGGATAAGGGGGCCACAGGCAGGGGTAAAGGGGGGGACAGTCAGGCATTATAGGGGGAAAAGGCCCGCAAATTGGGGGGGGGCCCCAGGCAGGGGTATGGGGGGGCCCCAAGGGAGAAAATGGGGCCCAAAAGGCAGGGGTATTTTGGGGGGCCCCAGGCAGGGGTATGGGGGGACAGGGAGCATATGGGGGCCCCAGGGAGGGATAAAGGGGGGGACAGGCAGGATATTGGGGGACAGGGAAGTTTTGGGGGACAGCAGGAAAATTTTGGGGGCCCCATGGGATTTTAAGGGGGGCACAGGGATATAAAGGGGGGAAAAAGGCAGGGATTATAGGGGCCCGGGAGTAAAATTTTGGGGGCCCCCAGGCTGGGTTTTTAAGGGGCACAGGCAGTATATAGGGGCCACAGGGGGGGGAATGGGGGCCACAGGGGGGATTTTGGGGGCCACAAAGGGAGTAATATGGGGGGCCACAGGCAGTATTTGGGGGCCACAGGCAGCTAAGGGGGCCACAGGCAAACCTATGGGGGGCCAAAAGGGAGCATTTTTAGGGGGAAAAGGCAGGGGTTGGGGGCCACAGGGGGCATTATAGGGGCACAGGCAGGGATATGGGGGGGCCCCGGGAGGGGTTTTTAGGGGTACAGGGGTATATTTGGGGCCGACAGGCAGGATAAAGGGGGCCACAGGGAAAGGGGATTATAGGGGGCCCGGCAGGTATGGGGGGCCCCACAGGCATTATAAGGGGGACAGGGAGGGAAAATGGGGCCCCAGGGGGGATAAGGGGGCCAAGGCAGGGATTAAAGGGGGGACGGCAGGGGTATGGGGGCCACAGGCAGGCATTTAGGGGCACCCGGCATAAATGGGGCCACACCAGGTAAACGGGAAAAAAAATAACAACATTCATACTCCCTTAACTCCCCCGGGAGCGCTCCGTCCTCTTCAGGCCCCGCGCTTTTTCCCCAGCTTTCCCCCGGGGCCCCACGGCCTATGCGCGCTTTTGCGCCCGAGGAAGGCCCGGGGTCGCGATGACGGAAGTCATCCGACGCTGCCGGCTGAGGCGCAAAGGGGGGCCCCCCGCGGGGGCCTCCGCGCTGTGAGGGCCCCGGCCCCCGGGGTTTTTTCTTTTTTCCCAAGCCGGGCCGACACTTCTGCGAGCAAGGGGGCCCTCGCCTTTACTCCGCAAAGCCCCCCAGCTGCATTGCGCCGGGGACCAAAATGCACTGAAGCCTTTGGTGCTTTCCCGGCCCCCCGGGAGCGCCGGGGCCTGGGAACTCGGGCACAGGGAGTTTTTTATTCGGGGCCCGGCCCCCAATAAAACAACCCCAGGGGACGCCCCTGGGCCCCCATTAAAAGGGAAAGGCAGGTATATTTTCCCCCATAGCAGGTAAAGGCTATTCAGAGGGTACATTTAAAAGACAATGGTTTCTGGGAAATTTAATTGTGAATTTTTTCCAAATGATTATATAAATTCGTAACTTTTATGGGAGCATTTTTCTCAAAGAGTTTGGGCCCGTTAAAAAATTTTGGGAAGGGGATGCTGCATTGTGGGAAAAAAAAAACAGATGCTTTTTGGGAACACGTAACCCTCTTTTTAAACCCCGGAGGCTCGTACGAAAAGTGGGTTTTTAAATTTCAGGAGGGTTGTACAGCGGGAGTTGGGAGAAAATTTCTGCAAATAATGGGTTTTGGTAGAAACGGGATAATTTTACAAAATTGGGAAAAAAAAGCAATTTGGGATTACTACCGCCCCGACCTAACAATCCCTACAGGGTGATAAAAGGGGGGCTCGGTTGTTCTTTTGGGAAAACGGGCCTTTAAAATCCAACCCTTTAATGAAAATTGTTTTTCTGATTTGGAAAACCAAAATACAAAAAACTAAAGTGGGGACCCAAATGAGATTTTCGTAAGGGTTTTGAAGGGGACTCTTGAAAAAGAAAGGGCCCAGCCACTGGCATTTTTCAACCAAAGGGGGAAAAAAAGAATTTTTGGGAAAGTTTAAACATCCTTAATGCCTATTTTCCATTTCGTTGCCAAAACTGCAAAAAAAGTGTTTCCCCTTCCCCCCAAAAAGTCCCATTGGGGGGCGGGATTTGGGTCTAGGAATGAGAATTTGTCCAGTTTGGGTTGGGCCTTTTCTACAGCCAATGGTTTCCCCCTTTTGCCCAAATTTTTTTTTTTAAAGGACCTAAACTTTCTTGAATTTTTTGGAAATTTTGAGGGGAGAAACGGAGACTTCCTGGGTCGTGTGTGAAATTTGGGGAAAAATTTTAAATTTTTGCATCCCCGCCGGCCCAGTTTTGGGGCGCTGTATCCCAATTTTTTTGGGAAAAAATTTCCCCTAAATTTTTCTCAAACGCGTAATTTTTGCTTGGTCCTCATATCTGTTTTAAAAAATAAATTTTTTTAAGTTTAAAAGGGAATTTTTTTCCCGCAGAAAGTAGGTGCCCCAAAATTTTGGGGGGAAAATTTTTGCCTTCTTTTTTCCAAAATTTTTTTTACGTGGTGGAGGAAATTTAATATTTTTTCAGAGAATAAAACCCCTTCATTTTTGGGCACGTGTGGTACGGCCCCTCCCTGGACGAATTTTGATTATTTGGTCCACGTTTCGCGGGCCGTTCCCCCAATTGCCCACATTTTTAATGAAATTAAGGGAATTTAAAATTTAAAAGTCAATTTTGGGATAAAAAATACTGTGGGTTTTTTGATTTTAAAAAAACAATTTTTTGCTACAAAAAAAAATCAAATTTTGGGCTAAAACAATAGGAAAAGGGTGGGAGCAGGGAAATACCATTTTAAAATAGCAAAAAACGGCCATCCCATTCAAAACAATAAAATCATCCCGAAGTAAATTTATAACAGCAAAAAAGAAATTGCTCTAACCTAAATTTATAAAAGCGGGAAGAAAATAAGGTTGGTGCACGTTTTGTTTTACCGGGGTACCAAGTGGATCTCGATTTGGGAGAAAAATAAACGAAAATTTAAAACTAGGCCCCCCGATTTTTTCCAACCCCACCAAAAGGGTTTTAAAAAAACAAAATGTTTTCCCAAAATTTGTTACTACTTACAGTGAGGGTTTTTCCAAAGTTAAAACTATTGGGTTTAAAAAATATCTACCTATTTTGGAACAAAAATAATGTCCCTTTCCCTCATCTTAAAAAATGGTTTCAGGGTTTTTCCCGTAAAAAACCCCGAGTTTAGGGTACCCCCCTTTTCCCCCCCCAGCCTAGTTTTTAGACTTCCAAAAAAAAAAAACAGGAAAATTGGGTGAAAATTTTCGCTTTTTTTTTTAAAAAGGCAAATAAGCCTGTAGCTTTGTAAAAATTTTGCCAAAAATACAAAACAAATTTAAAGGGAATTTTGAGTTTAAAAAACCAAAAACAAAAAAACCCGGTTTTATTAATTTTAATACATCCCCCAGGGGTTTATTGGGGTTGAATGCATACAGGTGATAAACGTTTTGTAGGAAGTACTACAAGAAAAATTTAAAAAATAAATGCACGAACACATTAGGGAAACCCTGAATTTACATTTCTAGCAATCCCTCTAATGTATCAAAACAAATTTTATTAAAACACGGGGAATTTTACACTTTGAAATTTTCCGGGAAACGAAAAGGGTTTAAAAAGCCAGTCAGAGGTTTGGGAATTTTAGACGTGCCTTTTAAATAGAAAGGGCCCTTTTTTATCTTTTTTTAAAACTTTCCCACCCCAAATGGGGCCCCCAATCACAGACGGATCTGAATTTTTGCATTACTTGGGGGACAAAATAAAAATTGAGGGCAAAATTTTCTTTTTTTAGATGAAAGGAAGGGCTTTGTTTTTTAATTTTTTTTATTTTTTTATATTGTTTTATTTAAAATTAATTTTTTAAAGGGGACCCTAGGGTTTTGACGGGGGTTTTTAAATCCCGTTAAAAATTTTAAAAGTTTGAACCCTGATAAGATCGCTTGAGATCGAAAACGCTTGGGTTTCCATCCTTGCAACATTTCCTGTCCCTGTGGGTTTTCCCCCTTTTCAAATTTTTATTAAATAAAATTTTGAAAAATAATTTTTTAAAATTAAACCCGGCGGATCGATCTTCATTTTGAAAAATTTCCTCAGGGTGTGGGTCCCCACGGGAAACGTGGGGCTTTATTCTCCTCGTGTTTATAAAAGGGAGGGAAATTTCCCCCCTAAACAGTAAAAGGTATTATGTCCCCCATGGGAGTTATGGCCCCCATTTTCATTATGTCCCCCATAGGGATTTTTGGGGCCCCCATAAGCAGGATGTTTCCCCCCCTAGGGGAAAAAAAAAGGTTTCCCCCCAAAATAATTTTTGTCCCCCCCACAGGGAAGGTCCTCCCTAGGCCCGGTATAAAGGGCCCCCATTTGGTAGTTTGTCCCCCCTAGGAAAATTGTCCCCCCTACAGGGGAAGTCCCCCCAAAGGCAGTTTAGTCCCCCATAGGGAATTTTTGGGCCCCCATATTCAAATATTTCCCCCATAGGGATTTAAAGTCCCCCATTTGGGAAAAGAAAAAGGGTTTTTTTAAAAAAACAAACACAGATACTCACCACAGCCCCCTGCTCTCCCACTGCTCACCTCCAGCTCCATCTATCTGCACAGGCCGGTGATGTCATTAGGCCACGCAGGCAGCGTGATGACATCGCCCGCTGCCTGTGCAGGAGACAACGGAAGGTCGCATGTCTGCTTGCGGCCTTCCGGAGATCTATTGCGATGCAGGGAGCGCTCGCTCTCTGCTCCGCAATAGAGGCTTCGGGTCTATGGGCTCTGGGAGGAGTCACATATAGCTGAAGCGATCCCCGCCGGTGCCCGGGATATGGCAGTGCCCGGACACTGACAGGGATCGGAGAGTAAGCTGTATGCGCTCCTAGGAGTCGCGTACAGCTGCAAAGATTGCTGACAGCGCCCGGGCCACAGCAGCACCCGGACGCTGTCAGCTGTTCCTGGCTTGCAGTCCCCGTTCGTAACTAGGGGACAGACGTAAGTCGGAACGACGTAAGTCGGGGACTCACTGTATTACTTTTTCGTTTCCTAACAGCAGCAGCACATTTTTAAAATGGACTAACCCCTTTAAATTTATAGCAAGTGACATCTCAAACACATATGGGAAAATTGTCTTCAGGAAGATTGACACAACATAAAAGATTTTTTATTTTTTTTTTAAAGTTGTGCCCCCTTCTAACCCTTTAGTGACGCATGATGTACATTTATGCCGTAGTGTTGTTTAGGTTCTATGCAGCGGGATTACTCGGTAATCCTGCTACATAGGAGGCGGGTCCCGGCTGCTAATTGCAGCTGGTACCTGCCGGTAACAGGTTCCCTGCTGTTTAACCCTTTAGACGCTGTGGTCAAAATTGCATTTGTTTTGGTCATTTCAAGTCCCCTGAAAACTTAAATAAAAAGTGATCAAAAAGTGGCATCTAAGACAAAATTGTACTAACAAAAAGTACACTTCAGCCTGGAAAAAAATGTATCCTCACTCAGGTCCATGGGAAAAAGGCATTCCAGCGCAAAAATAGAAAATGTTTTTTGTGCTAAAACATAATGAAAACTGTACATATTTGGTATCAACAGAATTGTATCAACCTGCATAATACAGATAACATAGTTTTTTTTACCAAAGAGTGAACGTTGTAAAAACAAAATGCCTGGAAACTTGCCACAAGTGTGTTTTATTTACATGTCAATTTTTTTTCGGTTTACCAGTATATTCTGTGGTATGGTCAAGGACATCATTAGGAAGTACATCTTGTTCCACAAAATAATAGCCCTCATGTAGATGGAAAAATAAAAACGTTATGGCTCTTGGAAGACGGGGAGGAAAACACATTCATTGCATCCTTAGGAGCCATAAGTTTGTTTCATTTTTTTGTTGATTGAGTTGTGTAACGGGTTTCATATTTGCAGGAGAAGCTGACACTTTCATTAGAAACAATTTTGAGGTACATAGGAGTTTTTGATTCCCTTTTTTTAAGGAAGTTTTAGCATAGTTATTTTTTTTTTTTTGTAGTGATTGTGATTTTGTGGTGTAGTGATCATTTTATGGACCGGAGCACTACAGATGCCGTGAAACTCATTACATTCGAGTCTTTGGACATGGCTTGGTTGTCAGTATCCCAGACCCTTGCACCATAGCTACTCACATACACTCTCTGGACAGTTGTGCTCTCCCTGACATTTGTCATTACCGAAACTTGAGGCACCAGCATGTGATAGGCAGCCTATTAGACCATGTCTACAAGCAGGGCCTAATAGGCTTCTGTACATGGCAGACAAATATTGGCCTGTGTCTGCCATGTTTAAGGGAATCCAAAAAATGCATAGACAGCAAGTTCAATACTCTTAAAATACTCTTTTCTTTAAGGTTTGCTTTGGTGTCCAGCCCACCCCATATATGCTCTCTCAGTAAATTTAAACATATATTCCCTGTTTCCTTGATGTTTTCATATCAGATCTATGTTAAACACTTTACTTTTGGAAGCACCATAAAGTATGCCTCTGAAATCTCAATCTTAAACTGCAATTTCCCACTTGGGTAATAGCTCTCACCAGGACTCACGGTCATCTAGAAGTAATGCAGGTTGTTGCAGCCCAGGAAATTAACTTTGCAGGTGCAAGGCAGACTTTCTCAAGTTTTGCTACTTCCTACAATTGCTGTCCCTCTTTCAACCATATAGATGCTGCGGCTGCTATTGATCATGGCATCCGGTTAGTTAAACAGCCTGGATGGAGCTAGCTTACTTTAGGAACATAGCAGTACATAACAGCTGGCTCCCGCTGTGGATAGTGTGGGGACAGTCAGGTCTATTCAAGCACCATTAATGGCACCTGGGAGATTTGTCAAGGGAGAGTTGGCAAGAAAGTTCTATCAATGTCACTTTTGTGTCTCACTTTTTATTGCTTTTTAGGCTCTATAGTTCTTGCCATTATTTTTTATCTACATAGTACACGATCTGTGTCGAGTGGAAAGTTACTCTCTTCCTTATCATCTTCTTTGTATTTTTCTGGAATTGTATTTTTCTTGAAAATGCAAGACACACTACATTTATATTATGAATTGAACATATTATTGAGGAGTAACCAGAAACAGAGACTGGAAGACTTTGAAAATAAAACCAGATCAACAATATTGATATGATACGTACTACACTATACATTGAGTACTAACCAAATGTGTGTCTGTTACTGAAGTCATAAATTTAGACAAATACATTCTAACTAATAACACACAAACAGTTGTAGTCTTTTACCGAACACACCAAGTAAACATCCACAGTGCAAACACTTGAATTTAACAGTCTAAAGACCCCCAGTTACAAATTGCAGAAGTTAAAGTCGAATATTTTGACATTCTTTTCGCGAGTGTGTTTCAGGCCATTATTTCTGCATCATACTTATAACCCTTTTCAGGTCATAACACAGCATCCAAAAGAGTCAAAGGGGTGTTCCGGGACCTAAGAATGCTTCTTTGTCTGTTGGGACCTGATTTAAAATAGAAGATAATAATCATACTTACCTCCCGTTTTCTCCCGTTCACTCCCGGCATGATCCATTCATCCTGGCTGTAGCACTGAATAGTCTTCATTCACGTGACAATTGCAGCCAATTACAGGCCACAGAGGTCATGTACAGGTGACATTATGGCCTGAGATTGGCTGCACCAGTCAGGCCCCAACAGACAAACGAGCATTCTTAGGTCTCGGAACACCCCTTTAAGATTATGTCTTGGCCATTCCAAGGTGCAACTCTTCTTCTTATTATTTTTATTTGATTTATTTGTATGCATTAGGTCATTGTTTTGTTGCATCATCCAGCACTTCTACAGCTTGAGGGCAGTGACTGCTACTGTTACATTCTCCTGTAAAATGATTTGATACACCTTTGAGTTAATTGTTCACCTAAGGTTTGTAAGGCATTCAGGGTCTGAGGAAACAAAGCAGCCCCAGACCATGATCCCATGGCTCCTCTATCATGCTTCATAGTTGGGGTGAGGTTTTGGAGTTGGTGTGCATTGTTTCTTTTTCTTTAAACACAGCATTATGCACTTCTGCTAAAATGTTCTACTTTTGTTCTATTGGTTCATAAAACATTTTTTTAAATACATTGTGGAACATCCAGGTAGCTTCTGGCAAACCTGAGACAGGCTAAATTCTTGATGAATACCATGAATAAAATTCTTGTTTAATGTTTGGAGAGTCTTCTCTAGATCTCTTGCTTTTACCCTTGGGTCTTTCTAAACTCTTTTAGGATTGGCCTTTGTACATTTGGAGTAATCTTAAAAGAACACCCACTCATAGGGATAATTAAAGCAATCTTAAATTTTCTCTGGGGGAATTACTATGGGAATTAAGCCAGAATTCTGGTGTAATTTGCACCAAAATACTAAGTTTCATACTTTACACTACTTTTGTTCCGTCTGACAAAATGGATGTGCCATTGCATGAAAGGACATGATGCACCAAAAGTTTGGCACAATTATTGGCATAAATTTAAGCCAACTAATACATTGATACTCTGGCACATTCTAAGGACTTATCCCCATGGCACAGGTTATTGGTTGGTTTTTCAGACTGTTCGGGGTTTTACAAGCCATCTGAAAACAGATTTGCAACGCTCCCCATTAGACTTTAATAGAAAATCCGTGCAGCAGTCCTCATTGAACGGATTGTCCGCCGGACGGTTTTTGACACTGCTGGCGGTTCGAAAAACTTAGAGCATGTTCATTCTTTTCGGGCAGAACATGAACATGTGGGTGCCAAATAAAAGACAAAATACCGGTCAGAAAATCCAACCGGTATGTAAACACACCCTTAGATTGTTTAGCCTAAATTTATACTGTCTAATTGTTAGATAATATTAATAGATTTGCTCCAATGTGTTTAATCACATATTGATGTACACCGAAGTCTGTATCAGTGCTTTTGTAGCCTGTTCCAGCTTCATGTGTCTCTGTAACATGTCCTTAGGCTATGTCTACATGGCAGACTGTAAAATATTGTTCTAAGTCCAATCAGTGTTTGACAGTCGGTTTTCATTTTTTGTCCCGATGTCATGGCTTTTTGCCAAGGCTCTATGCCGTGGGTTTCGTGTATCGGGCCGTTTTCCAGCGAATTATAGAACATATTCTAAGTTTTGTGTGTAGACAACAGCTCAGATTCTCTACTGTGGTCTATGGCGGTGGCTTACAGTCGAATTTTTGCGGATTATAAATACTAAACCCGCTTTAAAATCCGACTGTAAATCAGCCGTGTGGAGCCGTAGCCTTAGAGGCTTTGTGGGCCTTTTATCAATGGGCATAGCATTTTCTGAAAACTATACTTTCAAATATATTTCCTTACACCGTTTGCCATTTACCTTTTAGAGGATTCGCTAAAGGGCTAGCCTGAATTTTAATTAATTTCTCTGCCATGTTTTTTGTCCTTTTAACGTGCTGCATGTAGCCTCCCTTCCCAGTAAGTATCAGCATCTCCAGTTGGGAAGTTTTCTCCCTTTGCCCTGTAAAATCACAAGCCCCAGGATCCTATGATGTGCTTTGTTTTTTTTTCCTCCCACCCAACCTAAGTGTCAGTGCATGCTCCAAGTTCCTTATCTCAAATTGAAGGCCTTGGGAAAGAGAACTAAGCCGGTGCGACTTTGAGAACTGCCATGAAAAGCCACACCGCCTTTGTCATCTGATCTCCTAGGCTTAAAGGGGTTGTCTCACTACAAGGATTGCTTTTTATGTTAAAGATCTTGCAAAAACAAGTCACTTTGCAATATTTGTCCATTTACAGTATCCTACCTATTCTGAGATATGCCCTCTTGTATGGGCTGCATCAGCTCCTCAGGTCGCTATAGCTACGGACCTGTTTGATCTCTCCTGATAGGCTGCCAGCACTGGTTACCAAAGCTGCAGACCTGGCTTCTACTGCAGCCTAGTAGAAGCCAGTAAACATGCCCCTGAATTTAAAGTGAAACCAAGAAAACAGGACTGAGGTTAGATGAATCCATGTAGTGAGACAACCCCTTTAACTCCAAACTGTTTATGTGTTTGAAGACAGAAAATTTTATAAAATACATTACACATGTGAGTTGGGAGAAACATTAGTTAAAAAACATTTTATTTTCATTGAACAACCCATTTAACACAGACGTTCACTTACTTTTTCTTGTTGTACTGTGGATATTTACTCAATGCAATAAAAGATATGAACAGTACAACTGTTTGTGTGTTATTAGTTTACTTAGATTGTCTTTGTCCATACCTGTGACTTGATTAACAACCAGACCACATTATATCAATAACCAAAACAGAGATCCAGGTAAATCCCAAAGGTTCACTTACCTTTTCTTGCAATTATAGCATAACAAGAATAGTCAGCAGTAGTAATATAATGAGAAATGATAAGTAACAACATGACCAATAAAATACTAAAAAGCATTTGTGCTGCTGCTGATGAATGTTCAGCAGGAATTATGGTAAAGATTATAAATATAATGAGCGACATCTTTGAATTCACATGCGCCATTTTTGTAACTTGGTGCCGATATACCAGTTCTAAATAGCTATAGAGGAGTGTAAAACATGATAGTACAACAAAGTAATCAATATATACTTAGATTAAACTTATTTAAAGTAAGGGAAGGGACAAGCTCTGTTGATGCCAGAGGCGGTGGTCTAAGAATGTGTCTATCACTATTATTCCAAAATTGCTTTTTTTTTGTAAGACAAATCTGGTATTAGAATATTTTATGAATATTTAACTGATTACATTGAATTACTTACAAATTTCAAACTTAGCAACAGAGAAGTGTAAACACAATGGGCCACATGTATAAAAACTGTCTAGGTCTGAGACTTTCTTTGTTACCCATAGCAACCAATCAGAGCTCCCCTTTCATTTTTTAGAGCACAATTTGGAACGAAAGGAGAGGGCTGATTGGTTGCTATAGACAGCAAAGAAAGTCTTATACCTAGGCAGTTTTCATACTTGTGGCCCAACGGCATGGCATTTGTTGACACTTATAGGTTGGACCTGCACGAATTTAAAGAAGACTTGTGACATCTCCTGACATGTGTAACTTCTCTTATACTCTTATAACAATAAGCCACGACACGCTACTGAACAGGACTTCTCTGGTCATATCACAAATATATGGTTTATCACAATCATGAACAATACAAAACAGAGACAATTCTATACTAACTGACCATATAAAATGGGGCTGTGGCCATTTCTGAAATGTTTGTTTAAAGGGGTTGTCTCGCTACAAGGATTGCTTTTTATGTTAAAGATCTTGCAAAAACAAGTCACTTTGCAATATGTGTCCATTAACAGTGTCCTACCTATTCCTAGATTTCCCCTTTTGTATAGCGTGCATCAGCTCCTCTGGTCACTATAGCTACAGACCTGTTTACTCTCTCATGATAGGCTGCCAGCGCTGGGATCTACAACTACAGACCTGGCTTCTCCTGCAGCCTAATAGAAGCCAGTAAACACTCCCCTGAATTCAAAATTAAACCAAGATAAGATGAATCAATGTAGTAAGAAAACCCCTTTAAGTAAATCATTGTGTGTTCCCCATGAAATAACAATCCTGGAGCATCTTCTCTTATAACTCTGTGTTGTGCTGTTCCTCTGCTATTCCTCCTAGAAGTGTATTACTGAATCTGTCAGCTGGGTGTTCCCCTTACAGTTTTCCTTGCACACAGTGACTGTGCTCACACTTATTGGATAATGTCAGACTGTGTAGGGACACACCCTCCATTTGGTAACACCCATCTGACAGATTAAGTAAAACATTTTTTAGGAGGAATAACAGAGGAACAACACAACACAGAGTTATAAGAGAAGATGCTCCAGAATTGTTATTACACATGGAACACAAGGATTTACTGAAACAGACATATCAGAAATGGCCAAAGCCCCATTTTACAAGGTCAGTTAGTATAGAAGAGTCTCTGTTTTGCATTGTTCGTGATGTTGATAAACTATACATTTGTGATATGACCAGAGAAGTCCTGTCTGCCAGTAAAGTGTCATACCTTATTGTTTCATGTGCATACATGTCTGAACTTCATTCCTTTAAGCTTTATTTTTAAGTGACTAAATAGGAGAAAGCTTGTGAAAATAGCAAGATGTGCAAATTCTTTGTGACACAGGAGTGTTAATTGCTCTTAAAATAGTAATGAGTGATCAGTGTTGTACAACTTCAGATGTAAATGAAATGAAACCTGTAAAATCAGCATTTTCTTGATGTCATTGTTGCTTGGAATATAAAATGTGGACACAGGTACTAACAAAATATGTGTAATTCAAATGTCACACTTGCATTGTGTTATGTGATAATACATATGAAATTGTCCTATGAGCCACTGCATTCTACGACCATGTTCACACGGCATAATTGCGGCACGCATTTAGCCGCGTATTTGCGCTTTATACTCGGCGAGATACGCACTGCAATTATGATAATCCATAGCTCTCATAGAGAACTATGGATTATGCCTCCTCCCCATGCGCAAAGTTTTTGCAGTTTTTATTTATTTTAAAGCGCCATTGATTCCAGGGCGCTGTACATTCGAGGGGGTTACATACATAACATAAGTTAAACGAGTACAATGATAAGTGATGAATGACAATTGGCACGACAGAGGGAGAGAGGACCCTACCCGCGAGGGCTTACAATCTACAAGGAGGGGGAAAGAGACAGAAGGTGGGGGCATGGTGTGATTCAAGAGCGCCTTCCGCACGCCCCCCGAAATCAGGCGCATTACAAAGTGCCGCTTGCGCTCTGTAATGTGCCTGAT
This sequence comes from Phyllomedusa bahiana, assembly GCA_025379985.1. NCBI lineage: Eukaryota > Metazoa > Chordata > Amphibia > Anura > Hylidae > Phyllomedusa > Phyllomedusa bahiana. The sequence continues at coordinate 16,425 of JAODAL010017315.1, forward strand.
ACTGGCATTCAGGAGGCTTTTCACTAATGCGAACGGGGCTGCGCCTGATGTAGGGGCTGAAAAGATGCCAGACTTCTGGTGCAGCCCGTTCATACATGTCCCCCTATCTGTCTATTTCATTGGTTACTATATAAGAAATTTTAGAGCCCAAATACCTATAGTTAAGACAGTGGATATTATGTTTACAAGATTTAGAGAGCATTCCCAAATTATGTGATGGGCTATTAAATGATATGTGCCTACTAGGAAGAATCCTTTCTGTCAGGGATTCCTTCCAGTAGAACCTGGGGCTTAGCTTAAATTGTGTTAGTCCCAGCATTGTCTAGAATGATCTGTAGATTGTAATATGGAAAAAAGTGGCAAATGAGTAAAGAAGTAAAGTACAGTAAGTACAGTATATAGAACTATACTTCAGTATGATAACCAGTAGTGTTGCTTGAATGGGGCCCTGTTTGATTTGACACAGATATAAACAAACTTGTGAAAATACTTTACTGGAGTTTGGGACTGTCACGTACACACTCACCAGCACATGACTGGGGCCACTGTAATGGGGTAGATTTATCTCCACTTGCGCTCACCTCTCAATCAGGTAGCGAATCAAGCATAAGTCACACCGCAAGACAGTTCCAGCACCCCAAAGTTATCCGCTGCCAATAATCAAAAAGGAATCAGCCGGAAGGAATCTGATTCCTAACAGATATTCTAACAACGCGTAAAAAATGCTTACAGGGTCACACCACTGCTCTCCAGCAGCTACAAAAAAATACACTCCTTCAAGGAAATGGATCCGTGCAGCAACAAGAACTCACGTATTACTGGTAACTTTAATAAGAGAAGGTACAGTGCTTACATAAACAAAATACAATAACAATGAATATGACATACGCATCAATACAGTTATGAAAATAAAAGGGAGAAAACTCTGAAGATTTCACACTTACAAGGTGTCAGCCTTCCGATCCAAGGGGTACTGGTAAAGGAAAATGGAACACAGCTCAATCAGAAATTGAACCCCAGGCTATGAACACAGATTTGAGTCTGGCCCATGTGTTTTATAGGCCCAAAACTCTGCCCAGGTTTTCCCCTCTCTCTCATATTTGGCTACTCTTTTACTGGCTGAAATATAATGAGGGGGGAGGACTCTTGTTGTCAAATTTAGGGTTGTTGTTAATATCCCCACTAGATGGCAACACAGACTGCGCTTCTGCTGTGGAACAGATCAATGACCTCTGCACTGTTGTGTTTATTGGTGGGGGGGTCAAAGGTGACATCTGGTATACTTTTCTGGATGGGGATTGTGTATGTTACGAGTCGTAAAATTGTCGTTAATTTAGGGCTTATCAGATATGCACTGGATTGTAACCACATGGGGTAATATACTTGTCCAAAATGACTTTCTGCTAAGTTTCACAATCACAGGCTACACATTCCATTCCCACAGGGGGGGTGAGGTCTTACACTCTAAGACATGGTTTAATGACAATCCAGAATACATTTAATTTTCAGTGTACTACATTACAGGGACGCCACAAATCCATTTTGTTCTGTAACCCTATCCCTAACTATAACCATAATCCCTAATCTAAATTGAGGTTAGGGTTAAGTTTGATGAAAGTGTTTAGGGGTTATATTACTAGTTTGGTGATGCTATGGTTCTGTTGCGGCTTATTTCTGGTCCAATGTCCTGCCTGATGTACATCCTGTTACTTCATCATAAGCCCAATGTTATGGTAAACGAAAGTGATGTTGGACGAGATATTCAACATAACTTCTTACGATCATAACACTGGGCCTTTGGTGATTTTCATCAAAAATAGATTTGAGTTGGGGCAAACTAAAGCACTTGGATTTGGTTCAAATTTAACTTTGAACCAAATCCAAAGGGCAGCACTGATTACCAGTATTTCAAACATTTTTACAGCACAAAAATGTGATTTTACAATTATTCAGAATTACAAATTAGTTTGACATTGATTAGTGTCCTCATGTATAAATACAGCAATAAATAAATAATTGAAACGTCTAGCTTTTAAATGCCCTTTTCAGGCTTAATTTATGCTCTTTTTGTAGACAGTTGGTGGAGTTGAAGCTGAAATTAAGCAGTGTGACAAACAAGAGATTTTACATATCCCTACCAGGAATAATTGATATAGTTCATGCTTTTGTATGTTATACTTGTTATAATATTTGCATTTAAAAGCAAAGTTGCATTCCAGGCTTTAGGCTACATCAATCTCTCTCTTAAGGAAGATCAGACATAAATAAGCTTAAATAAGTTAAGCTTTTTAGAGTGACAACTTTTGGAAATATCATACGATTAGGCCTCGTTCACACGGCTTATTCTGCCGCGTATTGGCGCCGTACTGCGCGACGGATTTGCGCTGCAGTACGGCAGCAATTACGGTAATCCACTGCTCTCATAGAACAGTGGATTCCGCCGCTCTCCCCACTCGGAAATGCCGCGGGGGAGAAAGTGACTGCACCTAAATTTACGGCGCGACCGCCGTTAAACAATGCATTGCTATGGGCCGGGAGCGGCGCCCCGCCGCGCTCCGGCCCCGCCCCCGTCCCGCCCTTATTAGGCGGATTTGTGCGCTCAATACGCCGCACAAATCCGTCGGGAATAAGCCGTGTGAACACGGCCTTATACTTCTTGAAATTGTCTATATTGCTTACGGTGATAGACTTGCCATTAACATTGATTAATAGGTGCATTATCTTATTATCTTCCTTTTAAGATAATGTTGTCTTATTAGATGCGTAAAAAGAATAGGAAATTATCTAACAGAATTCTATCATTTATTGCAAAGTGAGCATCATTGGTGGGCATCAATGGCAAGAATAGCCTAGAATTTCGAGAGGTTTCAACTTAGGTGAATGATGACATGCAATTGTGTGCAATGAATATAAGATTAGGTATGTAATTATTTATTTTTTATTGCTGTCTCTGTCCCCAATAAGCATCATAAACTAATTTCTTTATCTCAGGCACTTTTACAAATATGGGAAAAATTTTATAAGCTGAGTTACTTACCAGTTTTTTTACAGCATCAGAAGAAAAAAAATGAGTTGGAAACCCAAACAATGAAAATATGGAATGTGTGTTTCTTGGTCAGTTTGAAACCCAAGACATCATTATTGCAAGGCAACAATGCTAACTGCTCAGTCAGAAAATCTGAGAACGATCAGCAGGCAAAACCCAATTGATTCTGGGCATTCAGATTTTAGGATAGACACAATAATAATAAATCCTATAAGGCAAAGTAGCAGCATTTCTGTAACATGAAGGAAAACAATGGTGCCTGATGTCAGGCAGAAATTTTGAAACAGGCTGTGCTATTTTTTCCATAATTTTGTCTGAATTTGCAATGTAGGATCTGAACTGAACCTACAACACATATTTGAAAAAGTTTTACCACAAGTGTGTAAGTATACCATTCTAAAACTAGCAAGAAGGAAATAAATTATAACAAATTTTATTGAATATATTAAAATAGATACAAAAAACATTACTATATGCACGCATGGTCAATGGGGAACAGTGATTACACCATAATTTATAGGGAAACACAATAACATACATGCACAGGATATATCACTATCATGATTTAGAATAATAAATACAGTATCTCAGAAAAGTGAGTACACCCCTCATATTTTTGTAAATATTGCATTATATCATTTCATTGGGCAACATTTTGATACAATGAAAAGTAATCAGTGTACAGCTTGTATAACAGTATAAATTTGGTATGCTTTCAAAATAACTGAACACAGAGCCATCAATGTCTAAACCGCTGACAACAAAAAGTGAGTGCACCACTAAGTAAAAATGAACAAATTATGCCCAAGCTGTCAATATTTTCTGTTGCCACCATCATTTTCCAGCACTGCCTTAACTCTCTTGGGCATGGAGGTCACTAGAGCTTCACAGGTTGCAGCAACTGCAATCCTCTTCCACTCCTCCATGGTGACATCATAGAGCTGGTGGATGTTAGAGACCTTGTGCTCCTCAACCTTCCATTGGAGGATACCCCACAGATGCTCAATAGCGTTTAGGTCTGGAGACATGCTCGGCCAGTCTAGCACCTTTACCCTCATTTTCTTTAGCAAAGCAGTGGTCATCTTGGAGATGTGTTTGGGGTCGTTATCATCTTGGAATACTGCCCTGCGACCCAGTTTCCGAAAGGAGGGGATCATACTCTGCTTTATTATGTCACAGTACATGTTGGCATTAATGGTTCCCTCAATGGACTGTAGTTTCCCACAGCCAGCAGCAATGATGCAGCCCCAAACCATGATACTCCCACCACCGTGCTTCACTGTAGGCAAGACACACTTGAACTTTGTACTACTCACCTGGTTACTGCCACACATGCTTGACAACATTTGAACCAAATAAGTTTATCTTGGTCTCATCAGACCACAGGACATGGTTCTAGTAATCCATATCCTAAGTTTATTTGCAGGATTTCTTGTGCATCATCTTTAGAAGAGGTTCCTTTCTGGGACCACAGCCATGCAGAATAATCTGATGCAGTGTGTGGTGTATGGTCTGAGCACTGACAGGCTGATCCCCCACCCCTTTAACCTATGCTGCAATGCTGGCAGCACTCATATGTTTATTTTGAAAAGAAATATGATGAGCACATGCAGTCAATTTCTTTGGTCGGCCATGGCGAGGCCTGTTCTGATTCGAACCTGTCTTGTTAAACCACTGTATGGTCTTGGTCTTCATGCTGCAGCTCAGTTTCAGGGTGTTCTCAATTGTCTTATAGTCTAGGCCATCTTTATATAGAGCAACAATTCTTTTTTTCAGTTTCTCAGACAGTTCTATGCCATGAGGGGCCATGTTGAACTTCCAGTGACCAGTATGAAAGAGTGTGTGAGCCAAACCTCAAGAGCTATCGAAACTAGACTGAAAGAGCTTAGATCACAAATCACATTATTTAAAACAAAAACATCACCAGAAGTGAACAGACAAAAGAAATCTGATTAATCAGCTGTCGGAAAATCAAGGAAGTGCAGGGAATCAACTTTTTCATCACCATATTGTCAGTGAATTAAAATGGTGCATTTTGGAGGAAATTGAGGGGAGTGATCATGAACAGATCTCTACATGATTACTCCAAAAGGAAGTCTATTGGATTAATTGGTTGGATTCGTTGATGCCGAGGGGCCTCAATGAGGAGCGTCGATGGAACATTTTCTTTTGACACTTCGCATATAGGGAAGCAGTAGGTTAATGTCTGGTTTGTCTTTGATAATACATACTAAGGTGGAGATCTCAACTTACATTGCAGTCACTTAGAGCATAGCCTGAATAACGATAGTACCATTTTGTACAGGGGCAATGAAAAGTTTCCCGTAAAGAGAGCTCTAAATGTAAAAATATATAGTAAAACTTCCTAGACACTGGCCGTAAAGTAAGGATATTAAACATGATTGATGAGTGTATATGTTGTTTGTATTTTTAAGTGTGTTTATTTCACGTGATTAAGCATACCTAAGTGCTATGAGAGTCCATTCCTAACATGAATGATAAAGGAGGTGTGTCTGCCGAAAGGTGTGTAGGGATGATTGATGAGTGAGCCTCATCTCATAAGCAAGGACAATTTTTCAGATATCCATACAAGATGAAATAAATCATATGGACCATAGGTTACATTTAGTATTGCTGCAAAACATTATGTACTTATTATTACTGTGTTGATACATAAAATGGAAAAAAGAACACTAAAGAACATGAAATTGAAAAGACTGTTATTAATTAAGCGGCAATGGATGTTTGTGATGAGCTTAATGAGTGACGATGGGTGCCCTGTAAAAGCCATGAATATGCTACCTGTAGATATTTAAAAACTAAGGACCACATGTATGAAAACTGTCTTGGTCTAAGACTTTCTTTGTTGCCCATGGTCATCAATCAGAGCTCCCCTTACATTGCATAACGTGATCTGTAAAAGTGAAAGTGGAGCGCCGAGTGGTAGATTGGGTCAGCAAGGGAATTCTTAGACCTAGACAGTTTTCATACATGTCCCCCTCAAGATGTACTCGGGAGTTGTCTATTCACACGTGATAGACTTGCTGACAACATTTCTGTGACTATCTTAGGGTTTTGCAGAAATACATGCACCTACCGCAGAAACAACCACATTCAGATGTATAAAATGGTTTTCGTTAGAAGAGATTGCTGCATCAGATCTGTCACATGTGAACATACCCTTGTTTGTCTGCAATACAACATTTTGAGAAGATGCCTTCTATTATTAGGTTATATCTACACAGCACTGGATTCTTGTCGGATTTTCAGCAGATTCAGTATCTGACTGTTCCCAGCATTGTATAGACTTCAATAGAAAATCTGTGCTGTAGTCTACACAGGACAGATTTTCTACTGAAGCCGCCGTCAGTCCGGGGGAAGATAGAACATGTTCTGTCTTCTGCCAAATACCTGTCGGATTCCCATAGCCTCACTGTACTGTGCTGCTGGGAATCCGAAATCTGCCTGTGTTTTTTGTGCAAAAAACATGTAAAAACCCGGCGGTGCAGCAAAGTTTAAAAATTTCCTATTTCCTATTTCCTATTTCCTTTGCTGTTCAGACATAGCCTTACTATATAAGAAACTTTGAAAACAAGGCACATCGAAAAGTAAATGTTAATACTAGATTGAAAAATTATTCTGGCATTGCTGAGTATGAGACTAAACTGTCAACTGCATAAGCAGGCGACTCATATTCCACTTCTCGTTCCATGCTTTCGGGAATCCGAAATCCCACCGTGTTTTTTTTGTGCAAAAAACTCGTAAAAACCTGGCGATGCAGCAAAGGCGACTCATGTTCCACTTCTCGTTCCATGCTTTATCCTAGTCGCCTGTCTTTGAGCACCTCTAACTACCTTTTGTCTTGCCAGACATGTCATTTATCAGTTTCACGAGAACTTGTGTCATTGTATTACAAAGGCAGCGAACACAAACTTCAGCTGCTGCTTCTCTAACAAATCTTCCTGTTATTAGTTTGTAGCAACAAACTGATCATCATGAAAAATTGCAGCAATGTTTCACTTGATGCCAGTTTCCTCTTTCTTGCCAAGGATGTTTTGAATAACAGGCAGTAATATAGCTTTATAATACTAATGCTTCTTTATCTTTTCTCTTAATTGAGACACTTCCATGCTTGGTGGGGCTCTAGAGTATAATGATTTGTAAGCAAAGGACATAGAGTGGACCAATTTAATGCTTGCTGGAGGGGTTAGCAATGCAACAGCCTTTGATGAAATCTTTTTTAGCTCAGTAACATTTAGAGATGTAAAAAACAAGTAATTGGAGAGAAACATGATGGTTTTTTATTAGCTAATTGGGAAATCAGAGGTAATGTTGTAAGGTATTTTGTTCTTTAAAGGTCTTAAAATTACATCAGAGAACCAACTGGGGCTGCAGAATATAAGATGTATAACATAGTTTTATGTTTTTACTTTGTTTTGAATATTTTACTGCTGTATTATTACTATATTATTGTTTTCTAGGTTATTTATTTTCCATGATCTATGCTTGCCGTCTATAATGCTCTCTATAGAATATAAAGAAGGTTGATTTGTTAGATGTCTTCTGGAGTAAAACGTGTCTTTTAGAACATAACTTTAAAAAAATATTGTTGAAATCTCTCAATGACATTACATTAGACAAGATAATAAACTTATTTACAAACACCAGTTTCATGCACCAACTCTGAACTGTTTCTAACCTGTGATAAACATTCCCCAGACCTGTCTCTTAAAATACAGTCAACCTCTGCCTGTGTAGGTGTTAACCTCCAAGATCCTTGTGCTGTTGTATATGTGCAGTAAGTTTGTTGTGGAATATGTGTTTATGAGAAAATGTGTTTAAAGGTTTCCTCTTAAGATCTCTCTGTGTATAATCAGCAGAATCTTTGTACGTATGCCTAAAGCTTTCAGTCAGTTGTAAATATTTAACTGTTATCCTAATGCTTTTGGAGATATCAGCATTGCTTGCTATTGTGATGATTGAATGGGTCATGTTTAGTTTCTATCTCAGGGGTGCACAACACACTGCCATTGCCCCTCTATGCAGCCCCCAGCCATCAGGACATAAGCATGCCTTGTCTCTGTCCTCACTTCAGAAAATAATATCCATTTTTCTACAGCTGCATTCAGCTGACTTTACTTATATGGTAGACACTGTATAGCTGGCACACTATGGCTGGCACTGTTATAGTGGGTAGTGTATAGCTGGCACTGTTATGGTGGGCAGGGCCTCCATCAGATATTTCAGGGCCCAATACAGCTGAAGGGTATGGGCCCCTCTCCACTGCCAATGCCTGTTCTTTGTTTAAAACTTACTTCTGCACCGGGACTAGAGCCAGACCCTCCTCTATCTCTGTGCGTGGGCTTTGTTCTGGCTACAGCGGGATGTCGTGACAATTTAAATGAGTGATTCCCCGCCCTGTGGGAGGAATTTAGTTTTGGATTTTAAGCATCAAACAGCTTAGTATTGAGAAGAATGCATAGTCTACTAGTCCTAGTTTTTAAGATCAGTGAAGTTTAAGGGTATGTTCACGCGAAGTAATTTCGGCATGCATTTCACCGCGTATTTGCGCTCTAATACGGCGAGATGTGTGCAGAAATTAAGGAAATCCATAGTTCTCATAGAGAACTATCGATTACGCCTCCTCTCCCCGCTTGTACAATACGATCATATTGTACGAGCGGGGAGATAAGTGACATGTCAATTACTTACATAGTTACATAGTTACATAGTTAGTACGGTTGAAAAAAGACACGTGTCCATCAAGTTCAACTAAGGGTGGGGAAAATGTGGGTGAAGGGAGAGAGACAAGGACATTAAGCACAGCCTCTCCGCTGGTTAATGCCCCGGAAACCACAAGGCAAGAACCAATCTGCTCCAGTGGAGACCCCATTTCTGACCCCAGAGCCGCCATCAGCCAGGATCCAGAATTTTACATAGCTACGTACGCATTCATATTCTTTAGTTCCAGATAGGTATCTAAGCCTTTCTTGAAACTCTCTACAGTTCCTGCTGTGACCAGCTCCTCAGGCAGGCTATGCCACAGATTCACAGTTCTTATAGTGAAGAACGCACTTCTCCTCTGGAGATTGAATCCTTTTTTCTCTAGTCGAAGGGAATGTCCCCTTGTCTTTTGAGGGGGCTTCACTTGAAATAATTTGTCCCCATACTTTTTGTAGGGACCATTTATATATTGATATAAATTAATCATGTCCCCCCGAAGGCATCTCTTCTCAAGATTAAATAAGTTCCATTCTACTAAACTCTCCTCATAACTAAGATGCTCCAGTCCCCTTATAAGTTTGGTTGCTGATCTTTGTACTCTCTCTAGCTCCATTACATATCTTCTATAAACTGGGGCCCAGAACAGAACAGCATATTCTAAGTGAGGACATACCAATGCTTTGTACAGCGGTAGAATTACATCCTTATCCCGCGAGTCCATGCCTCTTTTAATACACGCCAATATCTTACTTGCCCTAGAGGCAGCTGATTGACATTGCATGCTGTTCTGTAGTCCATGATCTACAAGAACGCCCATATCTTTCTCAACAAGTGATTCTCCACATTTGCCAAGTGGATGTCCAAGTACTTGCGGCGAATATGCACCCTGAGTAATGAATGTCAATGTGGCCGGTGGGCTGCCCCTCCCCCCACTGCGCCGCAGAAGTACGAGCACATTAGCGCGAGCTCCCGAAAGACACGATGTACTGCGGCGCGTACTGTATGCACCGCAGTACATCGTGTGAACATACCCTAAAGCAGATGACGGCATCTATTGCCTAACTTAAGTGTGACAAATACTATGATACCTCAACATGAAAAAATGCAAATAAAGCTGCAATGTGGGTTTTTCTTCTCAAATCCAGTGCAACGAGTCAAGCTTTTCAAATCAGACCATTTATATGGACAAGATATATGAACAACTGTGTAGCATTTATTTTTCTAGTGGAAGCTCCGTACTAACTGCAAACCACCACTGCAAGTCGTTATAATAGGAATTACCTAATGCTATGACAATAGTGGCCTATTATTGGTCTACAATCCCTGAATAAAACAATTAGACTGCCTTCTGCAGTAGAATTTCCCATACTGCCTCACAAGTAATCACAGCCCCAGGCTGGGACGACGAATAGGCGAAGGTAGGTGACCGCCTATTCATCCCAGGCAGAAAAGGAGGCACAAGGAGATATGGAATAGGCTGAATTTTCCATTGAGAGTAGGGTAGGGAGCTATATATTTTATTTGTCTATGGCACCAGAATACCTTGTCCCAGTCCTGTCACAGTACATTCACGTTTTACCAGTATAAAGATGACAGTCATGATTTACAGGCTCCAGAGAGACAATGAAGTAAAAATTCTAGAAAAATTATAGTTTCAGATCATTATTGATCAAGAGGCTTCAGCCTGAAAAAACTTTTATACGATAGCTTTTTACTCTTTGTTGTTGTTCAATACTGTACTTCCTAAACTATACTGAACCCCTTCAGACCAAAGACTTTATACATTTTTTGATCTTCTAAGGAGTTTTGAAATGTGAAAATATGAAGTTGTCTTTTATGTTGTACGTTCTGTATGTACCATTTTGAGTATGTATACATTAGCATGTAAACTTTATAAATTAATTTTGTTTTGCATTTTTATTGTTAACCTTCATACCCTTAATATAAATTAGGCCACTGCTGCATATAAAGTACCTTTTTACATAATTCCAGGTTCACCCAAACAAAAACTTAATTCAAAATATGATTTCTGAATACCTTTGAATCTGATAGTGGTTCAGCCTAGCAGGAGTCACTTTGTACTTTCTCACTTTATATACTGTAGGATGTGAATAGCTTGTTAGCTTTATGTTAGATTGACAAAGAACATTCACATAGATCAGCCTGTGCTTACTATTTATAGATGATCACTGTGCATAGGCTCATCTCCCAATCCTGCACTTGACGATGAACTTCTACTACAAAACCCCCTAAAAGCTTAAATAAATGTAATCATACGTTTGCTTTCTGGTAATGAAAGGATTACACAGACATAAGAAAGCAGCTTTTTAGAGGACTTCTTCAAGACAGGATAGGTGTAATCTGATGTCAAGCAGTGAAGTACTAATAATTCTTGCTTCTGATTTAATAACTTAGTTTTAACAACGTTATGTTCCATGGCTACCCAACATTGACTGAATTTCTTGTAATGTTACCTATTCATCAACTTAAGCCAATAGACCTTGCTTTAATCAAATGCAGGTCAATTACCCAGTCCTTTAAATGATATTTTTAATGAAAGACATACTGTAGTGTAAAAATTGAATAGTGATAATATTACATGGTGCTGCTCTTCAAAAGATTCTTGGTACTTATCAAAGATCTTTGGCACTGTGTATTAGCGAGTCTCATTTACTTTGGTTGAATAAAAGATAAATGAAGACTATGATGAAGCTGTGCCGCCTTAACATATTTGACATTCTTTTAAATTTATTCTATGACATTTATGGAATGTGCATGAACTCCTTGCTAACCATCATTCTTAGATTTTTTCCAGAACCTTTTTACAGTTTTCGGTCATCCGACACCTAGAAAAAAAAATCCTTCATTTGTCACCGGAGAAATATACTTTCATCTATAGACATATTAAATGTACTCTAAAAATGCTGAAATGCTAAAGAATAGATACAGCCATTTGCCGAGATGGGGGTTAGTTGAACCCCATGTCTAAAAATTGGAAGCATTTGGTGAATCATGAACCACCTCTCTCACTTTCTTCACATAAGTTATCTCAGTGGTGCCAATATAATAAAACTAGAGGTGCATATTAATGATGACTGAGTTACTAGTGGGGTGTGTTCCTGTGCAGTAAGTGATGATAGTTTTATGTAGACACAAATTCTGACAAGGGCAAAGGTAACATCCACTTATAAATGTATTCATACATTTCCAGGACGGACAACGGAGGAATTCTGCTGCAACATTATTATTTTAAAGGCAGTACAATAATTTACTCAGACAGCCATGTCATGAGAGCTGACAGGTATTCTTTAAGTTAAAGAGGCAGCTACATTTCCATGTGGGTGATATTGGTGTTAGATCATTTTCTCCCCTAAACTGATGTCTGAGTTATGAACCCGATCAACAGCGGGTCATAAATCAGGCGCATTCTAGTGTTTGTATGACCTTTTTGGCTAAGGTATAACACTTTGAAAGTGGTTTACCTGTTCCAGCTGTAATGCGCCTAGAAATTCCATAGCAAAGCTATAAATCTATAGCTTCGTACGGTTCTAGTGCGCACCACCTCCCGAAATCAGGCGCATTACAAAATGCTGCAGGCGGTATGTAACGCACCTTATAATGGCGTGCGGGCCATTTAAAAATGCAGAGAACGGGGCTGTGCCTGATATCGGGCTGAAAAGATGCCAGTTATCTGTCTCAGCCCTGTTCATACATGTTGCCCTTAATATTTAGAACAGACAGACCAGGTTAAAGGTGGTCTGCCTGAGCCTGACTTGACATATTGGCACTAGACTGTGCCTGTATGTATGACCTGCAGAAGTACAGCTTCATACATTCTGGTGCATTCTACACTAACTCAAAGCTATTTAGAAGCCTGTCAGTGCCAGGATTCATACATGAAAAAACTTTGAGATTCTTAGTTCACATGTTTTTGATCAAAAAATGCTTAAGCCTCCCACGAACTTACAACGTGATCTCAGGTTGGGTAGTCCTACGCTATCTTTATCTCTCAAAAGAGCCAAATTAGGGGCCTCTCATTGGGTCAACCAACCTCCATTATCCAGAGAGAAAGAAATAAAAAAACACCAACCTTGCAAGCTGCACTCATATAACAGCCTGTGAAAATGGGTGGGGTGCAGGAAACCAAAATGGAGGCATCTCTTCCTTCCTATATAGATTAAAAGCAATATATGCTAAATACAACGTATAGTTCTGCACAAAAAACATTTCTGAAAAAACACAATGTGAACCTGGGTGCCACTGTCTGTGTGGCGGTATATATTATATATATATATATATATATATATATATATATATATATATATATATATATATATATATATATATATAATATATATATATATATATATATATATATACACAGTCCAATACCAGTGGCACACCACTGCAAAAAGGGCAATAAAATACATGGAAATCCCTAAAGAAGCATTTATGCTATCTATCATACATGAAAAAAATTTGAGATTCTTAGTTCACATGTTTTTGATCAAAAAATGCTTAAGCCACCCACGAACTTACAACGTGATCTCAGGATTCATACATGTCACCCTTAGTATTCTAAAGCATCACTGCTTTGCAGTGACACATGACTTAATAGAAATATACCTATGACAGACCTGAGGATCTTTGTTAGGCCCCTCTCTACTATGTTAACCCTTTCCCTCCAATAACATCATTGGGTAAACAAGCAAGTGTCTGTGGGATGCATCTCCAAAGTGAGGTTGGCAATCCAGATCACACTGCAGCTCTGTGTCAGTGGAAAAACGAGCAACTTTAATGTAGATATAAAATTAAAAACAGCAAAACGGAAATGGCATGGGCACACAGTGACCCACTGACACGTGTCGAGCGTGTACCGCTCTTGTTCACACGCTTGAAACGCGTCAGTGGTTCCTGTTGAAGCCGGCAAGCCAGTGGATTGCTCTGGAGATGTCGGTGGGAGCAAAGATGGAAGCAAACCTTTACATATTTGAAAGGCACGAGAAACAGCGGAGGTGAGCGATTCTTTGCATTAAACATCATTGGGTGCTTATAGCCAGACAGTTGGAGCCCCCCCCACTGTCAAGCAATTTAATGGTCATTTTTTAACTCTGATCACAGCAGTTGTGGCAGGAGTTTGGTTGCGTACCCATACTTTTATCTTATGCTTACATTGAATTGTATCTAAAAGATCATTATGACAAAAATATCTATCATTATGCGAGAATAAGCACTGGATGGTGATGGATATATCAGTCATTTACATGTAAGGAATTAAAGAAAGAATTAATTATTTTCATGCTAGAAGTCCTGAAATTCTGTCTATCTTTCTCATCATCTTTTGCTTGGATTTGTCTCCAAGGTGCTTTTGCTAGTCGGGCTGTCCAGGCAAGTTCTCAAAAGAATCAGTCTTCTTTCTCTGCTGGCAGCTAACAATATAGTTACCGTATATACTCGAGTATAAGCCGACCCGAGTATAAGCCGAGGCACCTACTTTTGACCCAAAAAGCGGGAAAACTTATTGACTCGAGTATAAGCCTAGGGTAGAAAATGCAGCGGCTACTGGTAAATTTTAAAAATAAAAATGGATACCAATAAAATTACATAGGCAGTTTAATGTCCCCCATAGGCAATTATAGGCAGATATATGGCCCTATATACAGGTATAGGCAGGTATATGTCCCAAAAGGCACGCATATGGCCCCATAGGCATGTAATAGGCAGTTACAGTATATGTCCCCCATAAGCAGATTATAGGCAGGTATATGGCCCCATAGGCAGGTATAGGGCAGGCTGTAGGCAGGTATAGGGCAGGCTGTAGGCAGGTATAGGGCAGGCTGTAGGCAGGTATAGGTCCGGCTGTAGGCAGGTATAGGGCCGGCTGTAGGCAGGTATAGGGCCGGCTGTAGGCAGGTATAGGGCCGGCTGTAGGCAGGTATAAGGCAGGTATAGGGCCGGCTGTAGGCAGGTATAGGCAGCTGTAGGCAGGTATTGGGCCGGCTGTAGGCAGGTATAGGCAGCTGTAGGCAGGTATAGGCAGCTGTAGGCAGGTATAGGCAGCTGTAGGGCAGGTATAGGCAGCTGTAGGGCAGGTATAGGGCCGGCTGTAGGCAGGTATAGGCAGCTGTAGGCAGGTATAGGCAGCTGTAGGCAGGTATAGGGCCGGCTGTAGGCAGGTATAGGCAGCTGTAGGCAGGTGTAGGCAGGTATAGGCAGCTGTAGGCAGGTGTAGGCAGGTATAGGCAGGTATAGGCAGTTGTAGGCAGGTATAGGGCAGGTATAGGCAGGTATAGGCAGGTAAAGGAAGTTTAAAAAACCCACTTACCTGGCTCCCCGCTGCTCCGCCTCCCTCGCCGATCCAGCCTCCCGCGCGCTGTACTGTCTTCCCGGCACAGGCGGTGACGTCATCAGGTCGTGCACGCAGCGTGATAACATGCACGCTGCCTATGCCGGGAGCTCCGGACAGCCGCGAGTCTGCGGCCGCCCGGAGGCCACTGCGGAGCACGGAGCGCTCGCTCTGTGCTCCACAGTGGTATCCCTTCACCTATATGTGCTCCGGAGGAGTCACATATAGGTGAAGGGATCGCGGACAGTGCCCAGACCACCGCAGCGTCCGGACACTGTGCGCTCACTCGGCCTTCAGTTATATGTGCTCCCTGAGGAGCCGCATATAGCTGAAGCGTCCCTGTCAGCGCACGGGCCATCGCAGCGCCCGAGCGCCGACAGTGACTCGAGTATAAGCCGAGGGGGGATTTTTTCAGCACATTTTTTGTGCTGAAAAACTCGGCTTATACTCGAGTATATACGGTACTTACTATTCACAAATCCAGCTTTACAATTACAGTTGTCTCTGGCCTGGTCTGCACTGAACAGAAGATCAATAAGTAGAGAAATGGCCATAAGGCCGTGTTCACACGGCTTATTCAAGACGGAATTGCAAGCCGGATTGCGCCCGCAAGTCCGTCTTGAATAAGCGGCGGGGGCGGGGACGTGGCCCACCGGCTCCATAGACTTGCATTATCCAAGGCGCGTATTGCGCCTGGATAATGTGCATGTCACTTTCTCCCCGCTCGGTGGATTCACCGAGCGGGTAGGAGCGACGGAATCCACTGTTCTCTATGAGAACAGTGGATTACCGTAATTACGGCGACGGATTGGCGCCGTACTGCAGCGCAAATCCGGCGCGCAGTACGGCGCCAATCTGCGCAGAAATAAGCCGTGCTTTCCTGCTAGCACTTAGCTCTGAAGGTGGACGTGCACATTGCTATATATCTTGAACACCAGATGGCACTATACTATGTAAGTAATTCTCAGCATGCTTTACTTTGTCATTTTTGTAATGATTGTACATAAAAATGTATTTCTAATTTGGTGATATTTTGAAATAAACTAAGTACTTTGTGGCATTACCCCTTTAAATAATTGCAATGATAACTTTTCATTTATGTAAAGGTCACTGGCAAAAACACACAGTAATAAAGAACATTTGTAATATTGCTATAATTTCTGTTACAAGAGTTATCCTATTTGTCTTGCTTTCGAAAATAGAGATTCATTTTGGTGCTTTTTTTATGAAAGCAAAAGTAGAGTTTAGATCCATACGAGTGGTGTGGGATTCAAGTTTTCCCCACACAAAGGTTTCATGTAAGTTGTATCCTAATGTGAAAAATAGGCTGTTTGTATGAAATCAGTCCGTAGGGAAACTGTTCTGTGTGGCCTTTGCTTAGTAGCGTGCATGCTGATGGATGTCAGACAGGATAATTCACTGACCTCCAACTGTAAAATAATTGCCTTTAGCTCCATTCTAAGTGAACTGCCAATACAGTATTGACAAAATGCCATATAGACAAAAGGATTAGTCAACCCGTTCCCCACCAGTCCGACAGCGAACACTAAATAGACAGCTGCAAGTCTATTATTCAAGACTTAATGATTGATTTTTAAGCTATTGGGACATTTAAATACAGAAAATGTTTCCTCCAATATGAAGTTCTTTTCAGATTCTTTTAAAAATATTTCTATCATATTTTTTCATTTTTATTTTCTGTACTAGCAGTACTACTGAAAATGAGAGGAAGCAACACAGATCAAAATAATAAAATAGATCAGAAAAAATATAGATATTAAAGACACTAAAAAGATTTAAAATAAGATGCATTTTTAATTAAACATTAATTTAGGAATTAAACATTAATATTTTGCACTAAACTGATTAGAAACAAATATGTTGTGTTTTACCGGACTGGAGGTTAAAGCTAATTTTTGTTATTTTCTTTTTTTTCAATTAGGGCCATTACCATGATACCCATGAGATAAGTGATACATGATTTCTAGGGTTCCAACACTGGGACACTCACCTATCATTAAAAGAGGGCCTTGGAACCCATGTTGTCCATCACTGCATTCATAATGAGAGGAAGGGTGTGAATAGAGCAACCGTCTAACAAGTGCACTGCTACAAAGTTTATGTGTCTGACAAACATGGCTGAGCACTATACTCAGCTATCTGTGCAAGTCCCATAGGCTTTAAATGGAGCAGTAGTGCACCTGTTAATCTGCTGCTCTGTTCAAACCCTTCCTCACTGTGCTAGTAAAATCCCAGTGGGTGGACCCCCAGTCATCAGACATTTATCACTTACTTTCTGGATAGGTGATACATGTCTATCATGGTAAAACACTTTAGATATTTGGAATACTCATAAAAATGAATAAAAGAACTCACATCAAATCTGTTTTCTTTTTTCAAATTTTGATTATACTTACATACTCAGGTGTGTAACAAGGACCCAAAGCCACGATGACTACTGTCAGCAGCAAGTGAGTTTACAATATGAAACCTTTTCCATGTCTTTCTACATCATGATTAAGATCGCTTAAGATCGAAACGCGTTGGTTGCCATCCTTGCAAACTACCTGTCATGTGATGTCCACTCTTTTGTATTTGGATAAATAAAGTATCGAAGAAATTCTTTTATTCAACCCGGTGCGGATCTATCTTCATTGAAAAATCATTGAAAAATCACTTACCTCAGCTGTTGGGATCCAGCACGGGAGCGGTGAGCTGTTTCTTTCCTCGTGTTTACCATTTTTTTACATAGTAAGTACACAAATGTGATACAAACATTATTTAATAACTGTACATTCTGAACTTATAAAACATAACTCAAACAAATGAAAGTAAACTATTTCTCACTATAATGATTAGCTTTGAATATGTAGACAACCGCTGGTAACACCACGGGATGGAGCTGGCTCCATTCTATGCTGTTTAACCCTTTAGATGCCGTGGCAAACATGGCTACGGCATTTAAATGAATGAAGTAGTAAGGAAGCAGTAAAACCGCCATATTGCTACATCCTAATGCATTGTCTATACAATGCAATAGGCTGTATAAATGGTCGTGCCTCCTAGTGGTGAGGCACCCAAGGGGGACTCAATGTTAAAGTAAAGAGAAAAATGTTTTAAAGTGTAAAAAAAAAAAAAATTTAAAGTTAAAATCACCCCCCATTTGCCATTTTACAAATAAAAAACATAAAATAATAAAGTTACACATAATTGGTATTGCCGTGTCCGAAAAAGTCTGATCTATTAAAAGATATCCTAATTTATCCCATATGCTGAACACCATAGAAGGAAAAAAAATCCAAACTGCCAAATTGTGTTATTTTGGTCATTTCATGTCCTCTAAAAATTTAAATAAAAGTGATCAAAAAAGTTGCATGTATTCCAAACTGGTACCAATAAAAAGTACACTTCAGCCCGCAATAAACAAACCCTTATTCAACTCCATAGGTAAAAGTACAAAAAAATTATTGGTCGCAGAAAATGGCGCCGTGGCAAAAAAGTGAAAAATAGAAAATGTTTAGATTTTTTTTACGGTACTAAAACATAATAAAAACCCTATATGTTTGGTATTGCTGGATTCACATCAACCTTTAAGATACAAATAACATGTCATTTATAGAAGATTGAACGCCCTAAAAACTAACCCCCACCAACACGTCACGTCCCCCACAGCAATCCGTTTTTGATCATGGGAAAGCTGTGTGCCTGCTGTAGGGGATCATCCTTGCACCCAGTGATGTCAGGGCAGTGTTTCATGATGCTTTACCCTGACACCACTACTATATAAATAGCAGTAGGCAGACTTTTTTCTGACCGCTGCTGGATATCTAAGAGGTCCCAATGCACATTCAGCCAATCAACCAATGCAAACTTATCAAAAAGACATTTCCTCCTATCAGTACACAATAATGAAACAGCCAATACTCTTAACAGTTTGCAGGAATGAGTCACTATGGACACATATGGCGACATGTATGATTCTTGGTGCCCAGGCACCAAGTTTATTTTGCGTGCTAGTAGCGTAGAATGCGCCTGAATCTATGAACATCTTCTACTGATAAAGTTCATTATTATTATAGTCATAGATTTAGCGCTTTCTAGCTACTAAGCAACAATTCTGGCTCAGGTAAATCACTTTTAAAGTAGTTTACCTGTTCCAGCAGTAATGCGCCTGGTTTTGCCCTACTAAAGTCATAAATGTGTAGAATTCTATGGTTGTAGTGCGACACGCCTCTAGAATGCCCCCGCATCTTAGGCGCATTACAAACTGCGTGGGCACTATATAGTGCGCCTATTTTTGGAGTGTGCTCATACATCGAGCGCACAGGGCTGCACTAATTTTTGGGCTGAAAGGACACCAGACTACTGGCGCAGCCCCATACATACATGTCGCTCATAGTTATTACTGTATGTGTATAGCACCCTACCCTCCAGCTCTGTATTTGAATGATTACATTCGTGACAGCTCCTCTGTTTAAATAATGACTAGAGGCAGCCAGATCTTTCTCTACTCAGGTCACACCCAAGGTAGGTGAGTGTTTCTGAGCTGAGCCTGGCTTCAAAGCACACCCACTAAGTGATGACACAATATCCATTGAGGTCATGTGATCTATGGACGTCACATGGTATTCAGGAAGTAGGAAGAAGGGGAGTAAAGGGCTCTCTTCCTGGTTTCAGAAAGCAGAACAGATAAATAATTTTTAATGAGTGTCAATTACAAAGCTCAATAAAAAGAAGAGAACCCCTTTAAATAGTTAGAGCAGTTCTTATCTCTGACTGTGAACACACAAGCTTCCCTATGTTACCGACCACCTCTCTCTGCTCTTATTGCTCCAACTGCCATGTCTGATCGTGGTGTAGTCACTCCCTGCCGTGTCCTTTCAGTAAAACAGGAGCTTATTTATTGTTATAACTACGTCGGCCCGTGGGCACACTCCTACTTCGACTCTTTATTTACCTCCCCGCGCTTCTGGTCCCCTGTGCTCCTCTGCCAGCCGCTGTGCGCGTCCCCGCTCCCTAGGGCACGTACATGTCAGCTCAGTAAAATTTAAAGGGACAGACTGCCGGTAAGTGGCTAACTGCCAGTCGACGACCCTTTATCCTCTGGCCACTTCCCGTGCTCCCTTGCCATATCTATTGTGCCTTTTGCTTTAGAGAAAGCGTTCCATAAGTGTTCCTGTCCTGCTGTGTATTTTGACCTTTTCCTCCGTCCACTGACCACGTTTGTCTGCTTCCTGCCCTGACCTTTTTGCATGTCCACGACTATGAGTTTGCCTGCCAATTCTGTACCACATTGCACTCCGGCTACCACCGCAAGCAAGTCATGTCAGGGGTGGTGACTTGGTAGTCTTCCGCCTTAGCAAGTCCAACCTGCTTTGTGGTGGGCTCTGGGGAGGCTACTTAGTTTCCGTTGCCTATGGTGACTTACAACTTGCTTGCGATGGTCCAGAGAATACACATTCTAGCCATCTGTTACAATTATCCATATGACTGACAAGCTTTTACCCTTTAGAGCCCTGCAGCCTTCTGCCTTCCTATTCACACTCTTCTGTTAGTGATGTCCCTCTAACAGGCTCAGCTAGGAATAGCAGAGCTGATATGGCACTCACTGCTGTAGAACAACTCACAGCCTAACTAGAAAGTAGGAGCCTGATACTGGCTGTGGTTCTGTGAAACAGCATGTTGAGAAAACTCATTTATTGGTACGTTTTTTATTGTATTTTTCGGACTATAAGATGCACCGGAGCATACCGTAAGACACACCTGGGTTTTAGAGGTGGAAAATAAGAAAAAAAAAAAAAGAATTTGAAGCAAGTCCAGGCTGAAGTGTAGTTTTTATTGGTACCTTTTTGGGATAGATGGGACTTTTTGATCACTTTTTATTCCAATGTTTTTGTGATATGAAATGACCAAAAAAAAACACAATTTTGGCATTTGGAATTTCTTCTACGCTGTACAGTGTACGTCATAAATTATCTTATAGTTTAATAGATCGGACTTTTATAGATGTGGCAATACCAATTATGTGTAATTTTATATTTGTAAAATGGCAAAAGTGGAGTCATTTCAACTTTAATATTTATTTATTTTTATTTTTTTACTTTTTTTTTTTACTTTAATACTTAGTCCCCCAGGGTATTTGACCACTAAGGGGCAGAATGTCTTGTCCTATATACAGCAGTACTATTGTTTTGCTGTATATCGGATTTTCATTCATTCATTCATTCATTCATTCATTCATTATCTATTACACCCATAGACAGGGTGCAATCGCCACAGTGTCTGAAGTGTTAACAGTAGGAATGGAGCCGGCTGATCAGCCATATGCCGTGACTGTACAGCGCTCTTTCGGGCTTGCAGGAGCCTGGAGAGGAGCGATGCAGCAGGAAGCCAGCAGCGGGGTTTAACCCCTTAAATATTGTCAGTGGCTTCCTGCAGCATTACTCCTATTCACCCTCCTGCCGGCCAAAGAGAGTACATTCAGATTATAAGATGCGCCATTTTTTTCCTCCCAAATTTTGGGGGAAAGAAGTGCTTACAATAGTCTGAAAAAATACGGTAAGTAAAGGAAAAAAATATTGAACAACTCAATGTTAAGGAAAAAAATAGGGGATCAGCATGTAATTTTCATTTCTATTTTAAATTCCTACACAAATCTAAAACTGCATGTAAGTAACTTGCAAAATCAATAAACAGCACTCCAGAATATCTTACATGTGTTCTTTACTGAATCTTTCACACTACAATGATACAGAACAGAATGCAATGCTGCAGAAGTACTTTGGTAGAAGTGGATACCACTGACACTTACATGACCTGCACAGCAGTACAACAGAGGCCACCTCCATGGGTGATGGTAAGAAATACTCACTACCTGTTGCAGAATCTCTAAGAGTTAATCATATTACAGACAACCTATGGCTGCATCATCAGGTTAAAAGGATTGGATGATGTTAATTATGCCTTGGTGGGCAATACACTTGGTAAAGGGTTGTACCACTAGCCACCAAGATCCATTTAATCCAAAAGTTCAATAGTCACTTCTTTCCCTTTTATGCTGCACATTCTAAGGGCGACATGCACGAACAGGTCATTTTCTCTGTTCTGGCTAGAAATGCGCCAAAGTGAGTGTTCTGCCTTTTTTCACTATGTATGGCATGCCGTTCGGACAAGCTTGGAGAACTGTGCACCAGACCTGAAACTTTGTAATGTGCCAAAGAAGTGAGGGTATTCTGGGGGCGCACCACATTCGTCATATCAGACACATTTATGAATGTGGGACGGCAAAACCAGGTGCATAACTGCTCAAACAGCTACACCAATTTAAATGTGGTCTGCCTGAGCCTGAGTAGTTGTAGTGGAACTAGATTTGTCATTAGTACAAAAAATGTCCCTTATTTCTCAACTTACAGCAGTAAAATAATAAAAAGTTATTTATGATAATTATCAAACTACATAAAATTAAATTACATAAATTTAATAATAAATTATACAATATAAAATAAATATTAAATCAAGCAAACTCTAAAGGGAAAGAGCAGAGCATTATATAGTGAAAACATACTGTGTATCAAAAGGACAAGAAGAATGTCCTTATACTGACAACAATACATTGTAAATGGAACGCCCTCACCCCAGTAGGAGGTACCAGAAAAGAAACTCAGAATCCTGTATTACAATAGGTACATAGGAGGGGTTGAACTGTCAGACCAAGTGCTAAAAAATGTACTGCATCATGTGAAAATCAAGGGTGTAGCATAAGAAACTGTTTATATCATACAGACAGCACTGTATAATGCTGCTGTACAATGACATGTACTTAAGAGCGGGGCATTTCTCAAGTTTCATGGGGTGGTGATAAAGACGCTAAAATGTAAGGACCAGGAAGAAATGTGAGCTAGAACATCTCCTGAAAGTGAGGCCACATGCATTGTTCCAGGAAACAGTTTTCTAAGCAATGCTTTTCAAACCGCAGAAAAGGGAAGCTTACAAAGAAGACACAAAGGGCCACATGTATGAAAACGGTTTAGGTGTAAAACTCACTTTTTTGCCCATAGTAACCTATGGGCAACAAAGTGAGTTTTAGACCTAAACCGTTTTCATACATGTGGCCCAAATTGTGTTTCAAAAGGAGGAAACAAAGTATAGAATATACCAATGTGAATCCTGCCCACACATTTTTGAAATGTTAATATTATTACTTAGACAAACCCTTTTTTTGTGGTTTACCCTGTCTTACTCCACACAGCTTATACATATTATCATGGCTCAGTTAAAACAGATGGTGATCCTCTAGGTCTCATATGGGACCTGGCTTTGCCAAGGAATGGAGTCTAAAGGGCCCCCTTAGTTTTGACCCTTTGACCCCTATAAATGGTGCTGCAGGGTGCTCCCAGGTTGTTACCTTTGAAAAGTCTCCCCTTGAAACAGCAAACATCCACATGTAGCACATAGGTTAAAATTATAGTCAGGCGGGCAAATGGTCAGGATGGGTAAAGTTCTTTCAAGATCAGATGGCAGACAAAAAGTGAGTTTAGAGACAATGCTGAAGTCATACCACTAGAGAGGTTACAGAAATATACACTAGCAACACTAAAGAAAAACCAAACATCAGGCAAAGCTAAAGTGGACAGTGTATCTTTAAATATGTGTTGGCATTGGAGGGGAACATATTAGAGGCACACTTGGCCTTTGGAATCTACATGGAGCATGTTGGGTGCTGAAACTAATTACACTGATAGCTATTGAATATGAAAGTTCTAGAAAAAACAATTAAATCAGTAAAGTGGCATCTATCTGTGGATGTAGTAACTCTATTTTTCAGAAGACCTCACATGGCTTCTTTAAATCACGGATTATGGCATAAATACTACTACTTATAGGTTGTAATACAGGAGCTATTATATTCTGGAATCGAGCAGAAAAAGAAACTTCTAAAGGATATAGGAACTCCTGGTGTAATTACAAAAAGGGGGTATATAGCAGCTTTCTACAGATGTTCTTCAAAGGAATATGATTACATCTTCTGTATAGTGATCAGTATACCAGAGGGCAGGTATGGATCAAAGATGAGGTCTAACATAATGAGATATGGCTGCAGCCATTCAGGCTCACGCCAGGCAAATGGTTTGGATAAATTCCAAAAATATGATATTCAAAAGTTGAATTCAAAACATGCAATAATTATAATACAATATTAGTAAATAGTAAGAATATAATACATAATAAAAAAATATTTTCTGTCTTTTTATGTCAAAATTGAAAAAAATTATTGCTGCATCAATAACCAACCAAACTATAAAGTTATCACATTATTTAACTTCTATGATGTCATAAAAATCACTAAAACATAACTCCAAATTCGCTGTTTTTAGTGTAATTGCCATCAAAAGCAAAATAAAAAGTGATCAAAATGTCATATTAACCCCAAAGCATTATTAATAAAAACTACAACTTACACCATGAAAAATGAACTCCTACACTGCTGGACAATGAAAAAATGCATTGCTTTCAGAATACAGCCACACCAAAACAAATGATTTGTTTAACATTGTTTTTATTGTTCAAAAATAGGAAAACAAAAAACAGTTGTGATCATCATATTTGTTTCAACCTGCAAAAAGAGTTAATAAAAATGAATCGATAAATGGCATGTTGTGAGGAATCCTAAAATTGAGATACACAGCTCATTTCACAAATAAAAGTCTTCCTATACCTACAGTGATGGTTAAAAATAAAGTAGTTATCTTATCAAACTATCTTATTATAATGCATTGGAATACACTTGTAGTTATGATGCCTAAACTGTTTTGAAGACAGTAGATGGTAACACCAAATATTGATATGAAGTGCCTGAATATGATGGACATATGGCTCTTTTTAACCATGTCATGTAATGAGGACATTGATTTCGATACTCACACATTTTTTGTCAGACAACTTCAGACCCAACCAGGTGCTGTTTTAGCCATACAACGCTTATAGTTTATTAATATCAATAATTTCCCCCAGTACTTCATGATATTATCTTATTATGCCTAGTAATTGTTTCTCCTGTTTGCTACCATTGAAACCCCTTTGAAAACTATCCAAAATTTCAATCTGATATTTAACACATGTCAGTATTGGGGTCTTGGTTCTCCTTGGTACCTTGCTCTTTACTAAATAGATGTCTACCGTTGGGTATCTATGAGTGGACTTATTCCCCAATTATTTTTCCAGGCTGTTTAATGGGTTGCACATTGACTTACATGGTAGCTACCAATAGGTGGTGGTAGAGATACAATTTTCCCTCTTCTAAAGGAGAGCTAATTTGCATACATTTATCAGTAAAACTAGAACTGTAAATTAATCAACCTGCATGGAATATTGTTTTAATATCTGAAAACTAACTATACATATTAATGGATTCACTGTCTTCTGTGCATTGTATATTAAATATTTTTTCAACTCTTTTGTCCCAAAACTGTAGTCAGAAAGCTTTGATTAATGATCATAGGAATTGTAACATTACCAGGTATCTTGCTGACTCAACATGCGGCTCGTGACCCATAGCAGAAGACTACAGTCACTACCTCTTGCATCCTGCCCTCAATGCCATCAAATCTGCTCAAGGAACCTAATTTTCAAGTACATATCCACAAGACCAAATCCCCACGTGCTTATTAATATGAGCCAGAGGCACTCTCTTTGATACATCTGGTAATCTGCTTCTTTTACTTTTTGTCCCCTTATTTCACGACACGTTTCTTTGATTAATATATGTATGTAAATACACACATATATGTGCACATTCAAGTGACAGAGAGAATATAAAATTACATTAGACCTATACCATAACAAATTCTACCAAATGCATAATAACTCGTGGAGTGGATAATTAACAGCAGTTCTAACCCTGAGGTTAACTTATCTGTCAACTGCATTAAGGATGTAATTCTCTAATGTTTTAATTATATATTAATCTAACACATAAAGGAGGACTGCGCTACTTTAAGGTTACTACCATATATTTAAACAGCTCTTACTAGATATTCTGCAGTCACAATATACAAAAATGATATCCACTTATCCTTAAAATTATACATTTTTTTCCATTCATGAGATTGATTGCATATAAAATCTGTCTGATTATACTATAACCGCTGTTACAAGATCTCTAATCAAATCTTTGCCCATAGCTTGCCCAATAGTTGCATACCTCTTTTTCTTTCAGTATGAGATGAGCATATGCAATACCAATGTAGCCTCTGCTAAGATCCTGTTCCTGTGGCTTTTTATAGGGGTAGCCAGGCTATGGTCTACCTGTAATCTGCTATAGAGTTAGACATTACTCCACCAGTTCTTGAGCCACAGGTTTACAAACCAGTTTATGATCTCTACTTGGTTATGTTATCTGTACATCTTTCATGTTGCTTCTCTTCTTTCTCTGTTTCTAAAACAGTGAGGCCCCATTTATGTCTCATTTTCAGCCCTTGTTTGTGATATGCACTGGGATAATGTAAAAATGTATCCTGATGGACACCACACTTTTGTGTCCTATACAAAAACTGTATATGTGCGCTAGTTAGACTATGTTTGCCCTAAAGAAATGTATGGCCCCACTGTGATATCCATTGAGACACTATAAAATTCTACCAGTAGATTTTGATACCACGAACAAGGGGTGAAAATTAGAGGTGAATTGGGTCTAATATTGATACTCTGCCATTATGGGTTGTGAGTTACATGGTTATCATGCTATTAAAGGGGTTTTCTGGTTCAAATAAAAATTGAAAAGTCAGCTGTCCATGCTATAAAAAAGAACAGCTCCCCTCCATCCACTTCTTTATTCCAGCGCTGGGTTTTCCTGGTCTTTGGTTTACCTTTACTTTGCTTCTGAATGGGACCTCACCACTGCATCCGCTGATTAGCTACAGCAATCACATGCCTCTGCTTTCATCATTGTTTGGAGCTGTTCACTTCCAAATGATGATGTAATGGAAGAGGCCTCTGCAGCCAATCAGAGACCGCTGCGCTAATGTCCCCATTTGGAAGAGAAGGAAAGGAAACAGAAAACCAGGGAAACCCAGTGCTGATACGGAAGAGCAGAGGAAGGTGAGTTTGGTCTTTTTTAATTTTGTTTGGCACTGGTAGTTTAAAATTTTATTTTATTTTAACTAGGCAACCTCTTTAAGCTAATTGTGGCCTTACAACACATGCCATGATTTCATTTAATGTTTAATATAGGAATTGTCACGTTTACTGGCCGCAAAGTCAGAAACGCCCAGGTACAGGAGATCCTCAGGGCCCACCGCGGGCAGAGATGGCAGTACTCGTGGCGGGTAGCCGAAGTGCAGGACACAGGTGACGGATAAACGGATGCAGTAGCTGTTTAATGGAAGCTCAGGAAGGGAAGATCTCTCCTTAAGGAGAGCACCGAACGAACGGCTTGTAGAGTTTTTGTTTTGCCTTTTCGCCCTCTACTTAGCATCTGCATATCACAAGGCATTATGGGAAAGGGGCTGAGAAGCCCACAGCGCCCTCTGTTGGTTGTAACAAATCCTCAATTTGCTTTTGACCCACCGAGTCTTGAGAAAGCAAAAAGGATTTTTTAGCCAAGCCAGTATCTCTCATCTACAGACAATGCTGTTTCGGGATTTTTGTCCCTCTTCAGTGCAGAGTAGAGAAGATACTGGCTGGCTGTGTGGGAGGCACAGACGCACAGTCCCAGGGTGATAACAGATTACACAGCAGGAATAGCTGACTGATGCAGCGACAGGAGTGCAGCAGGTATAAGGTGCGCTGGACAGCGCCGAGTAATGCAGACGTTTAGACAGAAGCTTAGCAGACACTCTGGAAACCAGGGGGTTAACAAGGCAGCAGCTTAGCAGCAGAGGTCTAGCTCTATGGAAGCACACCAACGAACTGACCCCGAGTCCAGGGAGGAAGTTGCTTATGAAGGAAAGGGTCAGAGGTCACAGGCAGGAAGCAGGAGCACTGTGTGTATAAATGTCCGCAGGCTGGCACACATACTGGGGAAGCCACAGAGGACGGACACGTGTGGAAGCAGGACCAGGTGAGTAACGCTGAGCAGCAGGAGCAGGTACAGAGCATACAGAGACTGCCGCTGTAAGCCCCGCACAAGGAGCCACAGCGGACCCAGACACAGGGGCACGGACTCGACCGCGGTCCAAGGCACGGGCCGAGGCGCGATCCGTGACAGGAATCATATGTTGTATCATTTCATTTATCTTTATTATGTGGTCAAGTTACTTTTATATTACTATTTCAGTATTTGCATACTTTTTCTGTTTGCAGAGATCATTTTTAGTCATGCTATTTTTTTTTAAACCTGCCTGACCACAGAGGAAAAGCATTGAAGGTAGAGGCATGGAAGTTGATGTGTTAATATTTATTAATGGAGCAGGATTTATGTTAATATGCTTTATACTCAGTGGATGTATTACAATATTGTCAGGGCTGGGCAGGGCTCGGCTTGCAGGGAGGAAGAGTCTGCAGCAGCTGATCAGCGACCCCACCCTGATAGACAGTCTGCTGGGAGCTGTGTGAGACAGAGGTCGAGCCACTCCTGATATTGAGTGGGAGGACCCGGAGGCCGCTCCAATCAGCTACAGGGGCGGTATCTGGGGATCACATTTAAACTCCCTACTAGTTTAGTGCTGCGCCTGCGATATTTTCCTGGCTGCCTATTCCTGTGCTATTGTTTGTTGTCTGCCCTACTGTGTACCTGACCTCGGCTTGTTCTGACCCCGGCTTTTCTTCTGATTTTGTACCTCGCTCCCGTTTGGCTTCTGACCCCGGCTTGTTTACGTTTATCCCTCGGTTTTCTGTTTTGTGGCTTTGGGGTTCCCTTTTGGGTTTGCCCCCGGATGTCTGACAATTCCTTTCCCCTGACGGCCCCAACTTTAGCAGCGCAGGGACTGTCGCCAGTTCCCGGCTTCCCCTAGGGAGACGCAATAGGCAGGAAGTGGGCTGGGTTCCGTCGGGCCTTCTGTACCTCCCTTGACGTGACAAAAAAAATTTGTATTTGTTTTTTTTTGATGACATGACACTTGGGATATAACATCACCATGCTAAGCAATTAATTGGTGTACTGGCTTTTTTTTTCGAACCCTTTTTAAACAATAATTTTCATTTAGGGATATAGTAGGGGGGTTGAATTGGGGTTGAAGGGTTTTTTTTTTGGGGGGTGGTAGCCCTCTTTAGGTGGGTATGGCTTGTTAGATTTTTAACAGGGTGAGCTAAGGGTCAATTTTCTAATTCTGCTTATAAAAGTGATGTTTTATCTTTATTGACCAATAGTAAGTGTTCACTTTAGTCTGATTTTTGTTGAATTAGAGGTGATGTGAATCACTAATGTGTATTTTTTTCAAATCCATTAGACTGTAAAATTGGTACTGTAGTTCCAAAAGCGTAATACAAACGTTTTTTTCCAAAAGTCATCAAAAAATTAATTTTTTTTAATGAATAAACAAAATTAATGTACTGTTATTCTATTGAAAAGTAACTAGTTTTTCAACTGGGAAAAAACTTCATTTCTGCCAGACCCTCTACAGCACCCCCTATATGGGCCATAACCTAGGACCAGGGGTGTAGCTATAGGGAGTGCAGAGGTAGCAGCCGCTACTGGGCCCTGCAGCCTGAGAGGGCCCAAAAACACTTCTGTCACACAAGAAGATACCAGCATTGTAAGTGGAACATAGAAAACTGGGGGCCCATTTCACTTCTTGCTCTAGGGCCCCAGAGCTTCAAGTTACACCTTTGCCTAGGACTCATGCCTTGCCCTATTAACCTCTAACCCAATTATGTCTTTGAAAATAACTAAACATAATAGACACCTTCTACACCGACCATGAGCTGATACACATGCCATGCCTTTTCTGCCTCCAACCCAGCTATGTCCCTGAAGTAACTAAACATAAAAGGGATAGAATTCTTTGAATAATGGAAAAACTTTACAAACCTGGTCTTAACCTCATCTAACATCCCATAAGTAACAGCTGTTCAACTGTTCATATGTTGGTGTTCATAATCATAATAGTGAGTGTGATACAATGACTTTAAGCAAATTCCCGTAACACCCTCTTCCCCCCCCAAAAAAAACAGCACAAGCTGAAGGGCATTTCCCCACGGGGACGGATTTGGCCGCTTTTTTCGGCGGGGTTTTCGGTTTTTGGACCGCCTAAAAACCCTGAAAAAGAAACCCAAAGGGCTCTAGGAAAACCCGTCAGCAGTCCCCACTGCACAGGGTTTTCCCTCCGCGATTTTTCCGCCCACGGGGCCCCCCCACAAAACATTCACAAGCACAATCGTCCGTCCCCTTTTCAAGGAATCGTGGGTTTTGAAATTTAAGGGGGAGGGCTTTTCTCCGCTCATTGTTTGGGGAAAAGCCACCCCCCCCCGGCCAGGGGGGGGCCGCAAAAAAACCGACCGGCTATTTGTCCCTCAGCCAGTGTGAATGCACCCGAATGTGCTATAGTTGTTATATATTTATATTTCTTGAAACCATTCTAGAATCAGTTGAAAATTTCCGACTAAGATATATAACATTTATCAGGGTTGTTGCATAAATGGCCTAAATGATTTTATTATTTACAAACACCCTTTTTGTTAGTCATATATAAAACACAAACAGATAACTAACTCAAAACAGAAAATTAGCAGGGGATGGCAGGTAAGCGAGTGGACGGGCGGGTGGTAGACAGGACAGGAGGTGAGTGTGCAACTGGGGGGGGGGAGAGAAAAAAAAAGAGGGGATCGAATGGAGTGGGGGGGGGCTTGGTAAGGAAAGCATGTGGAAGCGCAAGGACATTGTGCTAGAACTACGGAGGGGGTCAGGCGTGGTCACAGCGGGGGGGCGTGTGGGGGTCAAGAGTGGGAAGCAGTTGCAGGGGTGAGTTTTGAGTGACCGTGCCACCCTGGTGCGGGACGAACAGCAACCGTAATAGGGGAGAAGATGGGGGCCAAGCAGGTCAGGGGGGCAACAGGTGTATGAATGGAGATGTGAGAAGGATTAACGACAAAGAGGAGGTTAGGAGAGAGCGAGGGCAGGATGGGGTGAGAATAGTAACGGATGGAGTCACATGCGCAGCCAACTCTGGAAGACAGAAGTGAGTTGCTGAAGGGAAAAAAATGCTACCGGGCGGAGAAAAAACCAACAGTGGTGTCGGTAGAGGGCGGGGCGGTGGGTATAGGTGGGGTGGACAGAGGGAGAACAATGCGAAGTTTACACAGTGGCGCACCAGGGGGTGTACGAAGGACTTGCAGCAGAGGGGGTTGCAAGGGGAGGAGCACCGGTGGATCGGAGTGATGCGGGGTAGTTAGGTGTGGGCTCAGTTGAGGTCCGATGGAGCATCGGGCGCAGCGAAGCAGGGAGGACAAGTCAGGAAAGGGGGGGGCAAGGGAGGGTGCGTCGGGCAGTGTGGCAGTGGGGGCGAAGGTAGGGTTAAGCATTGTATGGAGGAGCATGGATCAGGCCGGTCGCAGTCCGTCAGTAAGGACAAATAAATTAAATACAATAATTATAAGAGGGCGAATGATTGCCATATTCCTCTTGTTTGAGATCTGTGACAAATGGTACAAAGAAAATCATTTTATTTATATATGAGTATCATGGGGAAATATTGTGTACAATGAGATTTCTTGGCTTTTATTGAGTCCGCTTTACGCTATAATCTATTCCGCAAGGGCCATAAAGTATCATCCTTTATTGTGTATTTCTCATGACATTAATTTAATTTAGTTTAGTGTTCTATTTATTTTTTTTTTTACAGAATGGCCTTTCAAATGAAGCATTGCTGAAAAAATTAAATTCGTACGCTATTAAATTTTATTTTTAGTGCCATTTATTTGTGAAGCATTAGCGGGGTACCATTAAAAGTTTTATATGATACAAATGTACCTAATGGTAACTCTGTGATTGACCCCCCGGTGTATTGTATTATATTAATTATTGACAGGTGCTACCAACCCCCTTTTTAAATTAAATACAGATTAAACAATATTTCAGTTTAACGGCAAATGTATCAAGTACAGAGATCTAAACAGCACACTGATTTTCAGTAAAATCAATATAAAATATATGTGGATTCTGATTGAATTTACTTATTTGGTTTGAATTTAGTATGCAAAATAGCTGGAAGTAGGATTGCAGAGTCCACAAATAGAATCACTATTCATAAGGACACGTGAAGGCAGTCACAGTTGGGAACCTATGCCTGACAGGGCCAATATCCCTATAGTTGCCTCACCAAGAACAATGTGATGCACAATAGCTATCAATTTGATAAATCCTGTTCTTCAAATACTTGTTTGAATTCTGCATTAGAAAAGCAAAGATTTTGCACAGTGACTGCTCTCAGATTGCGGCTTTGTAACCAATTCGTAAAGTGAAGGGGAAGGGTATTCTATCAGCCGTGAACAATTATATCATACTTACCTTTAGCAATTTACATATAATTTTATACATTGGTAAAAAAGTAAGTCCAAAGACCCCAGAGAGTATATAGTATTATGTATGTGTGAGTATATAATATAATAATATATATATATTATTATATAAATATATATATTATATAAATCATCTTTATTTATTTATTTTTTAATGACATGTATACTATTTTTTTGATTTTTAACTGTATCACACATACTAATCCCCTCTAAATTAAATAGAGTGCTGAGGGGGGCCAAAAAAAAAAAAAAAAAGTATCTTTTACTAGGCACCTGTCTAACCTTTCCTTTGTAATATAGTGTATGGTATAGTCTTCAGTGGTTAATAATATACATATTTTGCCTCATTTTTTAACAAAGGACAAAAGGAAGACCATTGTAACTTTACAAATCTTGAACTGCGTCGTACACAGAAGGGATTGGTATATATGATAGGTTAGTGTTTGAAAGAACTTTTAGTTTTGTTGCAGACATAAAGCGCGATTAAAGGAAGTTTTTTTTTTTTCCCCTATTTAAAACCCTTTTTTACAACAAAAAAAATATTAGCTGTTTCTACCATAAAGAACAGTAAAGGAAGACTCTTCACTAAATACATTGGTCTATAGATTCTTACTTTATAGCCATGAGGAAAACGATCACGACAATGTTCTTTCCTATGGTAACCTGTATTAATTGCAGACCATAACTGGCATGTTATCTTATTATGAATAGCCAAAGTAGCAAGTAGTGGACGTCAACCCTAAAAGGATGGGACATGAGCCCTTGGAAGAAACTAATTTATCTCTAAGAAGATTAAGATAAAGCAATTGTTTAGTTTTATCAATGTGTGTGTTTTTGAAGGCTAAATTTGATTTTAAAGGGGGTATTGGGGAGTGAATTGTATTATGATAGAAAAAAATGGGAAACCTATGAGTTTTGTTTTTGACAAGTAGTGAAACAACTTAGTGAGGAAACTGACAAAAAAAGCTTCAACTTCTTTTTTAGTACAGTATCAAAACAAAAAAAATCAATAATGCTATAGGGCCCTTTAACAAAAACAATGTGTTAAATTTAGAAAAAGAGTGTACATCTATCTATCTATCTTCTATCCTATCTATCTATCATCTATCAATCGTCTGTTAACTTCCTTGTATTGCTGTGTACTGCTGTGTATCTGTCTGTCTATCTGTCTGTCAATCTTTATACTCTAGCAAGAGAGAAAATATCGGTCTACAAAGAGCTTCTTCAGAATGGGAAGTATAATATTATCTTTGAAAGCTGATGTACAGATGCCCATGAAAATTAAATAATACAGTACATTTTCAGGAACCAGAATGGGCTTGAAAAAACTTGGAGAGGGGAGGGGAGGGGATAAAATCAAGTGCACAAAGTGAAAGTCTGCCCTAATTTCCCAAAAAAGGGGTTAAAAAGGTTTACTAGGGCTCGTTTTCTCTTACGTCCCTTTGAAAAAAAGTGACCATTATAACAGATTGAGACCCTACCTTGCCCGACAAACAACAATTATACATTTTTTTTTGTTTTTAACATTAATGTAGAAATCTTAATTTAATGCAATGAGAAATACAAAATAAAAGGGACACTTTAAAATACCCCCGTAAAAACAAATGGCCGGGATGACAGTAGTTAAAAAAGCATTAAGAAAGCCAAATGAACTTGAGTATAATGGCAAATATACAGATAAAATCTTACACATATGGTTTCATCTGACTGATCAAACAAATCTTAGTCTGCTAATCTGCTTAGTCTTTAAAAATGAAAATAACAGAAACCCTGTTTAAAGAATATTGCATGCTCAATAGCCATTAGCTACAAGACAATAATTTATGAATGATACCTCTAAATAATTGTCATATAGTTACCTGTTGATACCGTTAGGCCTCGTTCACACGACTTATTTCTCCCCGGATTGGCGCCGTACTCCGCGCCGGATTTGCGCTGCAGTACGGTGCCAATCCGTCGGAGTAATTAAGGTAATCCACTGCTCTCATAGAGAACAGTGGATTCCGTCGCTCCTCCCCGCTCGGCGCAGCCGCCGCGGGGGGAGAAAGTGACATGCACATTATTTACAGCGCGTACGCGCCGTAGATAATGACAGTCTATGGGGCCGGGGAGCGGCGCCCCCTCCGTGCTCCGGCCCCGCCCCGCCCCTTATTCACGCCGGATTTGTGAGCGCAATCCGGCTCACAAATCCGTCGGGAATAAGCCGTGTGAACGCGGCCTTACACAAAAAGCAATTATCACCATACTGTTACTGACCAAACCAGTATACCAAAAGCCAATATTATCAATATACCACTGTACAAAGAACAAATAATACTGACACATCATGACCACTTATAACCACCACATAGTGAATAAATAATACCACCATACTGTTCCAGAATATAAACCATTTAAGAAGGACCCATATTACCACTATACAGTGACCATGTAGTGGCAAGGCCATCTTAACAGCATTATGGGACCCTGGCAGAGTTGTACATTGGGCACCCCAAAAAATAGAACCACTCAGGAACAAATATATACATTATCAATAACAAATTTATAATCTACAATATCGCAAAATAGAGACCACATAGGGGTCAGATAGCAGCTCAGGTATAACCTACCCACCATATAGAGACCACATAATGGTCAGACACCAGCTTAGGTCACCACCACATGACAGTAACTGCAGCACTGATCTAACAGAAACGCAAAATAACCGGTGACATCCAAGGACTCACAGGAGACATCCTATCTGATCTTTCTTTTTCCCTTTTCTTCTCCTTCCCGGCCAGACCGCCATGACGACTTCTTCTGGCCGCAAGTCATCCCTGCAGAATTTACCACACAAACATCTTAGAATCCTCACTTCATCAGCACTTCCCTATCAATTCCTACCTCTGTTATGTCAACTGACTCCATAAGAATAAATACAGTGAAAAGGATCAGCACAAAATACAGGGGTATAAAGATGACTATACGACCTCATTTATCTCCTCTGATCCCTTCACCTCATCCCGACGCGTTTCCCCCTGGACAGTCAAAGCAGGTTTCATCAGGGGAATAGAGAAGGATAATTCAAATTGAATTCAGCGATGTGAGCCTTATTGATGTCCAAAAGATAATCCTTCTCTATTCCCCTGATGAACCCTGCCTTGACTGTCCAGGGGGAAACGCGTCGGGATGAGGTTGAAGGGATCAGAGGAGATAAATGAGGTCGTATATTCATCTTTATACCCCTGTATTTTGTGCTGATCCTTTTCACTGTATTTATTCTTATGGAGTCAGTTGACATATTGAATATGATTCCATTATGTCCCTCTTCATTATCCTATACAGGTTTTGAGTACCCTCTGATATCAGATAAGGTTATATCAGATAAGGTTACTGCAGCTGCAGGATAATAGAGATTTTTTGTTAATCTGGGAACAGGACCTTGAGTGCCATTATTTGCCTGTGCATTTTGGAACATGTAACCTGGGCATTAAGAAGTGCACATAAATATCTTTATTGTTGGACATCTGTTGTAACCTTGTTGTCCATTTAAAGTCTGGTATTTTTTGACTACTACTGTAAGTGGATTTTTTATTGGAATTTTGTAAACTTTTGGCATCTGTAAGGTATATTTAAACAATCTAATATATGTTCCCCGTTTTGATAGGGATTATACAGTGTGTAATATAGGGCTAGCCTCCAAAGGCGGGGCCATCCTTTTTGGGACAATGACCCTAGCTGAATAAGGGATTGATAGGGACACATGAAGGGATAGATATCTGTATTATTATCAGCATCATAGGATAGTGATGCCATTATTGATAGTGTGGTGTTAAGGAATTTTTAATAGATTATTAATAAAAGGTAAATTTTAGATATTGAGTAGTGGTGTTTAGTTTCAGTGATTTTTTTTTTAAGCCCATACTCTCCAGTAGTATTTGTTTTTTCTGTGAATATTTTGCAAACTGCTCCAGGTCACTGAGATTTGAAGGGTGTCTTCTCCAAACTGCCATTTTGAGATCTCTCCACAGGTGTTCTATGGGATTCAGGTCTGGACTCTTTAGAAGTCTCCAGTGCTTTCTCTCAAACCATTTTATAGTGCTTTTTGAAGTGTGTTTTGGGTCATTGTCCTGCTGGAAGACCCATGACCTCTGAGGGAGACCCAGCTTTCCCACACTGGGCCCTACATTATGCTGTAAAATTTGTTGGTAGTCTTCAGACTTCATAATGCCATGCACACGGTCAAGCAGTCCAGTGCCAGAGGCAGCAAAGCAACCCCAAAACATCAGGGAACCTCCACCATGATTGACTGTAGGGACCATGTTCTTTTCTTTGAATGCCTCTTTTCTTCCCTGTAAACTCTATGTTG
Source organism: Phyllomedusa bahiana (assembly GCA_025379985.1). NCBI lineage: Eukaryota > Metazoa > Chordata > Amphibia > Anura > Hylidae > Phyllomedusa > Phyllomedusa bahiana. The sequence goes on from JAODAL010017315.1 coordinate 53,340, forward strand.
ATGCCGTTTCCCAAAAAGCTCTACTTTTGTCTCATCTGACCAGAGAACATTCTTCCAAAATGATTTAGGTTTTTCTCAGGTAAGTTTGGGCAATCCCCAGCCTGGCTTTTTTATGTCTCGGGGTAAGAAGTGGGGTCTTCCTGGGTATCCTACCATACAGTCCCTTTTCATTCAGACGCCGACGAATAGTATGGGTTGTCACTGTTGTACCCTCGTACTGCAGGGCCGCTTGAACTTGTTTGGATGTTAGTCGTGGTTCTTTATCCACCCTCCGCACAATCTTGCGTTTAAATCTCTCGTCAATGTTTCTTTTCCATCCACATCTAGGGTGGTTAGCCACAGTGCCATGGGCTTTAAGCTTCTTGATGACACTGCGCACGGTAGACACAGGAACATTCAGGTCTTTGGAGATGGACTTGTAGCCTTGAGATTGCTCATGTTTCCTCACAATTTGGATTCTCAAGTCCTCAGACAGTTCTTTGGTCTTCTTTCTTTTCTCCATGGTCAATGTGGTACACACAAGGACACAGGACAGAGGTTGAGTCAACTTTAATCCATGTCAACTGGCTGCAAGTGTGATTTAGTTATTGCCACAGGTAAGTTACAGGTGCTGTTAATTACACAAATTAGAGAAGCATCACATGATTTTTCAAACAGTGCCAATACTTTTGTCCACCTCCTTTTTTATGTTTGGTGTGGAATTATAACCAATTTGGCTTTATGACAATTCTATTTGTGGTTTTCCATTGAAGACAAATTAAATGAAGGTAATAATACCAAAGAATTTGTGATTGCAAAAATTTTCAGGAAGAAACTGAGTATTATCTGACAGAATTGCAGGGATGCCAATACTTTTGGCCACCACTGTATGCTTTTTTAGTGGTTTTACTTTTCTACGGGTTTCCCTTTTTTGACTGGATCGGACTCATTGAACTATATTGGACCAGTGTTGGATCTATTTCTTTAATAAAATGGTCAATAAGGTGTTAGGGATTGATTATTTAAATAAAGTGTTTTTTGTGTTGTTTCTGTGGGTTGTTTTTTCTGTTTTTTTTCCAGTGTTAGTAATGGAAGATCTGTAATATGCTTCCCCGTTACTATCACTGGGTGTTGCTAGCAAAAAACTGGTATTTCTTGTCACCCTAAGGCTGATACTAAACCTCTTTTGGTATTACCCCAGTATCCAATGCACCAAGGGTATTGAGAAGCAGACCCTCTAATGTGATGACCTGCTTCTGGCGCAACTGCAGGCTGGTATTTTTTAGAGTGGGAAGGAACCAATATCCATGAACATTCTTATCCTGATATTATTAGCCTACAGTTTCTGTTTTTTCCTTGGCTTCTTATGAAAAATGGGTGGACCCCATTGTTTTCTTTTTAACTTTTGTTTAAAGAAAAAAATGATTAAGAAGTAAAAACATGGGCTAAAGAAATGGGGTCTCCAAGTTAAAACTGGCAGCTGTAGCCTGTTAATATTAGGATGGAAAGATCCATGGATATTGGTTCCTTCCTACCCTAAAAATATCAGCCCACAGCTGATGTTACCATCAGAAGTAGAAGACATCATTAAATGGTTCACTTCTGATGGTAATCTGGCTCTTCCTTGTACCCCTGGTGCATTGGGTGCATTGGGTACTTAGGTAAAACAAGAGGGGGTTAGCATCTGCCTTGGGTGACAAGAAACACCACTGACTGACACCAAGCTCTAGCGATAGTAATGGAGAAGCATTTTTCAGATCATCCATTACTCACACTGGAAAAAAACAGTAAAAAAACCCGCCTACACAACAGAAAAAAACACTTTATTTAAATAAAAACTCAACAGCATCCATCACTGACCATTTTATTAAAGAAATTGAACTAATGCTTATTCAACATAGTCCAACAAATCTGTCATAGTAGAAAGAAACCTGTAAGCAAAAGCATTACACCCACATACACAGGAGGAAAATAAGCATTTGATACACTGGCAATTTTGCAAGTTTTCCCACCTGCAAAGAATGGAGAGGTCTGTAATTTTTTTTATCGTAGGTACACTTCAACTGTGAGACAGAATTAAAAAAAAATCAGAAAATCACAATGTATGATTTTTAAATACATAATTTTCATTTTATTGCATGAAATAAGTATTTGACCCCCTATCAATCAGCAAGAATTATAGCTCTCACAGACCTGTTAGTTTTTTTTTTAAGAAGCCCTCCTACACGTAACCTGTTTAAAAGACACCTGTCCACACAATCAATCACACTCCAACCTTTCCACCATGGCCAAGACAAAGACACCAGGGACAAGATTGTAGAGTGTGCACAAGGCTGGGATGGACTACAGGATAATAGGCCAGCAGCTTGGTGAGAAGGCAACAACTGTTGGTGAAATTAATAGAAAATGGAAGAATCACTAGATGACTGTCAATCTTCTACAGTCAGGGGTTCCATGCATGATCTTGCCTCATGGGGTAATGATGATTCTGAGAAAGGTCAGGAATCAGCCCTGAACTACACAGGAGAACATGGTCAGTGACCTATACAGCGCTGGGACCACAGTCTCAAAGATTACTGTTAGTAACACTCTGCCGTCATGGATTAAAATCTTGCAGGGCACACAAGATCCCCCTGGTCACGCCAGCATATGTCCAGGCCCGTTTAAAGTTTTACAATGACCATCTGGATGATCCAGAAGAGGCATGGGCATAGGTCATGTGGTCAGATGAGACCAAAATAGAACTTTTTGGTATCAACTCCACTCACCGTGTTTGGAGGAAGAAGGATGAGTACAATTCCAAGAACACTGTCCCAACCATGAAGCATGGGGTGGAAATATCATACTATGGGGGCTTTACTGCAAACTCGACAGTACGACTGCACTGTATTGAAGGGAGGATGGATGGGGCCATATGTTGCACGATTTTGGCCAACCACCTCCTTCCCTCAATAAAAGCATTGAAGATGGGTTGTCGCTGGGTATTCCAGTAGGACAATGACCCGAAATACACAGCCAGAGCAACTAAGGAGTTGTTCTGTAAGAAGCATTTCAAGGTCCTGGAGTAGCCTAGTCAGTCGCCAGACCTGCACCAAATCGAAAATCTTTGGAGGGAGCTGAAACTCAATGAAGCTCAGTGACAGCCCTGAAACCTGAAAGATCTGAAGAAGATCTGCATGGAGGAGTGGGACAAAATCCCTGCTGCAGTGTGTGCACACGGTTTTAAACACTACAGGAAACATCTGACCTCTGTAATCACAAACAAAGGTTTATGTACCAAATATTGAGTTCTGTTTATCTATTGTATCAAATACTTATTTTATGTGATTCTTTGGATTTTTTTTTAGACTCTGTCTCTCACAGTGTACGTATGATAAAAAATACAGACCTCTCCATTCTTTGTAGGTGGTAAAACTTGCAAAATTGCCAGTGTATGGGGCTTTACCCAGCTTTCTCAGACTCTGAATAGGCTATCCAGAACTAACAGACTCAACTGGGAATAGCAGAGCTGAATTTTCAATCGCCACCGTAGAACCGCCCAAAGCTTGATAAGGAGATGAGAGGCTGAAGCTGTCTGTGAGGAGCAGGATTTGTAAAACAGCATGGTAAGAAACCCGTTAAAATTATGGTCTAGCATGAGCCTCCTGCCAGTACTGCTCTGATGGTGGCCCTGATATTACAGACACATGCAGTGAAGGAAATATTTATTTGATCCCTTGCTGATTATGTAAGTTTGCCCACTGACAAAGACATGAACAGTCTATAATTTTAAGGGTAGGTTAATTTTAACATTGAGAGATAGAATATCCAAAATAAATTCCAGAAAAATCACATTGTATAAATTATATTTGCATTTTGCAGTGAGAAATAAGTATTTGATCCCTCTGGCAAACAGGACTTAATACTTGGTGGCAAAACCCTTGTTGGCAAGCACAGCAGTCAGATTTTTTTGTAGTTGATGATGAGACTTGCGCACGTCATTAGGAATTTTGGTCCACTCCTCTTTGCAGATCATCTCTAAATCATTAAGATTTTGAGGCTACCGCTTGGCAACTCAGAGTTTCAACTCCCTCCATAAGTTTTCTATGGGATTAAGGTCTGGAGACTGGCTAGGCCACTCTTTTTTAGCCATTCCTTTGTTGCCACGGCTGTATGTTTTGGGTCATTGTCTTGCTGGAAGATCTAGCCACAACCCATTTTTAATGTCCTGGCGGAGGGAAGGACGTTGTCACTCAAAATTTACGGTAAATTTATCCATCCATTCTCCCATTGATGCAGTGAAGTAGTACTGTGCCCTTAGCAGAGAAACACCCCCAAAACATAATGTTTCCACCTCCATGCTTGACAGTGGGGAGGGTGTTCTTCAGGTCATAGGCAGCATTTCTCTTCCTCCAAACATGACAAGTTGAGTTAATGCCAAAGAGCTCAATTTTTGTCTCATCTGACCACAGCACCTTCTCCCAATCACTCAGAGAATCATCCAGATGTTCATTGGCGAACTTCGATGGGCCTGCACATGTGCTTTCTTGAGCAGGGGGACCTGTGGTCCCAGCTGCCTTAAGATCAAAAGTTTCCTCCATGTAATTTTAGGCTGATCACTCACCTTCCTCATGATCAAGGATACCCGCGATGTGAGATTTTGCGTGGTTCCCCAGATCGAAGTCGTTATTTTGTATTTCTTCCATTTTCTTACTATTGCACCCATGTTGTAGAGGTTAGAGTGTGACTGATTAATTGAGTCTGTGGACAGGAGTCTTTTATAAGGCCATGTCCACACGGCGTAATTGCGGCGCTTACAGTACAGCCTCAATTATGACGAGTGCTTTGGGAGTCGCGCTAATATGCGCGTACTCCTGCAGCACGGGGGGCTGTCAGCCCGCCGGCCTCATTGACATGCATTACTTGTGGCGCGTATTCGCCGCAAGTAATTGACATGTCACTTATCTCCCTGTGCATACAATACGATCTTATTGTATGAGCGGGGAGAGGAGGCGTAATCCATAGTTCTCATATTAGAGTGCAAATACGCTGCGAAATATGTCCCAAAATTACATTGTGTGAACATAGCCTAAAGGTGACTATTTAAGACATCTGTCTTTAATGCAGGTAACGAGTTGATTAGGAGTGTCTAACTGGTCTGTAGGAGCCAGATCTCTGAATAGCTGGTAGTTGATCAAATACTTATTTCTCTCAGCAACATGCATATAAATTTATATCATTTATACAACGTGATTTTCTGGATTTTATTTTGGATATTCTATCTCTCAATGTTAAAATTAACCTACCCTTAAAATTATAGACTATTCATGTCTTTGTCAGTGGGCAAACTTACACAATCAGCAAGGGATACAATAATTATTTCCTTCACTGTATATTATGCATAGATACTGTTTAAAATGCACACAAATACAGAACATTCTATTATAACTAATCAGTCCGATTAAAGACAACCAATAATAAAGGGTGCACCTGCAGTCTATATTCTTCAAAAAGGGAGCATATAGGTCTTTTTATGGTTTAAATTGTGTATAAAAACACTTAAAACTGTTAAACCACAAAAATATGCTGCAAAGATAAGACAGGAACACTATTTGATTGTGCTATCTGTAAGCACTAGTTCTACTATGCTTTGTCTGGACAGAGCTGGTATTGTTATTTCCTATGAAGCAGAAATTGCACTACATATTGCACACAAAGCATAACAAGGTCAGATCATCTCCTTTCATCTCTCTTCACCTACAGCAGACAGAATAGTTAGACAGTAATAATCCTGTGACACCAACAACTAATTTATAAAACAACAAGACAGGTAGCACTCTGAACAGAACTGCAGACTGTATAGATGCAGTAAATAAAGCTCTTAATGGTAGCCTCTCAGGCAGGAGGGCAGCATATCACAGCATGGCATTTTTATAATCTTCCTGGCATGCCTACAGCCAGGAGCACATAGTAGAGAGTTTGCTAGTTCTTCTGTCAGGCTCAGAATGCATGTAATTGTTACACTGTGACATTGCCTTTAAGCTAGTTTAACTGTTTTATGTCCCTTCTGATCTGTAACTTTGTACATCTGCAAGGATCCCTGGCAAATATTGCTTGACACGTAAGAACTGCTTTTGAAGATCCTTCAGTTCTGTAGGCCTTTGATTGCCACTTAACTGTCGCTGTATACATGAAGTAGGTGAACAATTGTCAAGTTCTAGTTTCATATAAGAATGTACGGTACGATAAGTATTAAAAAGGAAAAAAAATCTAATGTATCAGGTTGTGGCAGATAATACAAATGTTACAACTGAGCCGCTGAATTCTAGTTCTCTGCATTGTTGAATTTTTCATTGTACCTTATAATAGGAGTAGCCTTTATACTATAATTGCTTGACACATCCAATATTACACTAAGGAGAAAGTCAGGAATTGGAAACTCGCTGCCATTGCATCATGGCTCCCTCAAAAGGTACTGAATACTTTACCACAGCAACCTCTACTCCCATGGTGTTCTGGTGTACTTTAAATTGCCCACTGGACCAGTATGAACAGTTTCAGCATATTAGGAAAATACAATAAGGAATGTAAAGCTTCCATACTTTCAGACAGGTATTATACAGCCTCATTTAAGGGGTTTTGTCATCACAGATCTTCACAGACTTGAGCTGTTTCTGTCTCTTACAGCTTCAAATCCAGGGGTGTGTCTCTCCTCCCAGTAGGCGTGTCTTCCCTCACTGAAGACTGGTGACATAATCATTCTATGTAAGCAGTGGGAGAGAATGTCACAGCTCTGCAGACCTCCTGCAGTGCTCAGTTCTCATGTCTGCAGAGCTGTCACCTCCCTCCACAAGCTCCGTGTAACCAGAACACCTGTATTGGTGTAATCAGTTATACATACAGCCTGAACTGATGAAACAAATGTGAGTAATGCACTCTGCCTCCCTCCCCTTCGCCTCCTCTGTTATCAGTCAGGGGGTCGAGGGATACAGACGGTGTAAGGCTGTGTTATATGGGTAATGGGAACAGACTGTATAAGGCTGTGTTTTATGAGGGGAGAGTGCATCTAGCAGCTAGAGACTCAGTAATTGCCCAGATCCTTTACATAGAGCCATCACTGGGAGATGAGGATAGAGAGGAGCTGAGACGGCCTTTATTATACAGACATAGCCATCACACACAGCTAGTTTCACTTATTGGACCATAATACAGATATTAAAATTATGGTTGTGCCATACTCATGTGCAACTAGTTGTAGACTTTATCTCAAGTCACTCAGCTTATGGGTCGTGAGAAACCTGACTTTTTTCAGAAGAAAATGTGGCATGTGTTTATATTCAACTCATTCACCAGAGAATGCTGATCCATAAAATTGCAAATTTGGGTATTTTACAACAAAAAAAATTCAGTTTTGTACAAAAGTAGACATAAAATAAACAAAATATATATCTCCAGTGAGAGACTGACCTACATTTCTTGCTACTTAGTTTGATGTAAAATTCCCAGATGTATAAGACTGCCATATTCGTTTGTTATCTCATGGATTGTTACACTAAGATCCTTTATAATTTGATAACATCCTAGCAAATTACAAGTCTGGATGCAGAACCTGGAAACATTGCATAAAACTGTTCTATCTGATTTTATGATGCAGACATATTAATAGCACAGGTTACAATAACCTTTATAGCCTCTAAGCCTGTAGTATCCATCGTGACTCTCTCTAAATTGACATTAGCAGCCAGCCATAATATTTTACACTTATCAAACCTTTTGCAGTTCAAGCTTCATTACTACTCTAGTAATAAACTCGGAAGCAGTCAGTTTATTGTAAAGAGAATTTAAATATGTATTGTGTTTGTGTAGGGTGTAATTTCTGACTGCTATAAAACTCAAATAAAAGTAACATGGCAATAAGTAAAGTATTCATAAATTGACTCGTGGCATTTAAAGTGGTTGACTGATGCCTGGTTACAATGCAAAAGCCTTAATATGTGTTAGGTCTGAAATAATAACTATCCACCTGTGTTAGTGAACTGATATCATAAATCACCCCTATAACATGACTTTTATAACAGTTTAAATGGGACAAGAACTGTCAACAGGTCAGCTTGTTACAGTTAGGCTATGTTCACAAGGCTTAAAATGGGCCGTATTTCGGTCAGTAATTATGCGCCGAAGTGCGCCAATTACGGGCCGAAAACGGCCCATTCATTACGGTAATTCACAGTTCTCATAGAGAACTATGGATTCCGTCTCCTCTCCCCGCCCGGCGGCTTCGCTAGCAGTGATTGTCTATGGGCCGGCGAAGTGCCGGCCCCCTGCTCGCTCCCCCGCTCCCGCCCCGCCCCCGGCCACACGGCGTAATTGCGGGGCGAAATTACGCCCCGCAGTTAAGCCGTGTGAACATAGCCTTAGGGTAAAAACACATGTTTATACTTCTTCTACGTAGAAAACCCCCATAACTTGACTTTTATAACAGTTTAAATGGGACAAGAACTGTCAACAGGTCAGCTTGTTACAGTTAGGGTAAGAACGCGTGTATACTTCTTCTACATAGAAGATAGGCACTTATGTTCACCTGATTTTTGTTTTATTTTGTAAATGTAGTATAGCTATGTGGTTGCTTAGTATTTTTTTAAGGGTTAACCGAGTGTTCTATTTAAACTGGGAATTGGGTGTTTCCTACTATGCTTGACAAAGGGGATGTGGTTTTCCCCCGAAATGTAGCAGGTTCATACGCACCTTGTCTCTGTAGGAAGGAAGCTGTGCTGGCTCCTTGGTGACTCTATGAGCAATTTTGGACTATAGAGGTTGCTTACCCTGTCCTTCTATATAGGAAGTTACTTCGGCTCATTTGCATTTTCATATGCCATCTCGACTTCTATAATTTGGACTGTTTAAAATAGGAACGTTACCTGATTTGAGGAACTTCTATGATGGGACCATAGGTTTTATATGCATTCATATATACAGTATGTAAAAAAAAGGGAGGACATTTATCATGTTTTGTATTTAAGCCTAAAATTAGTAATATCATGATGTAAATGACTGTATTTTGCATGGCTATATATTTTTGACTTAGTGTAAGAATACAAACAGCAAGCACAATTAAAGAGTTTTTAATTTTTTTTATGACTATAATGTTGCACATTTAAAAAACAAAAAACAAAAAAAAACTTATACTGACCTCTCCCCTCAGCTCCATTCCAGTGCTGCAAAATCCTCACCCACTACCGGTCTTTTGTTTATTTCTTTCTTTATCACTGTTGCAACTGCTGATTTTTGTACAGTGATGAAGTGTCATGGTGACATCATGCAGTGGCATGTGACAACTGCAGCCAATCAGCAGCTGCAGCGGCGATGTTCCCATTTGAAAGAAAACAGAAGAATGGAGGTGGGTGAGAATGGTGCAGCACTGGAACGCGGTTTCTTTATTTTAAGTGGGCCCTACTATGGTAATGAATAACAAGAAAATAGATGCACAACCCCTTTAAGCGGAGTTGCTTCCACAATATGGCCAGAAATCATGCCAAGGTGAGGTTTTATGGAAATCTGTGTAGTTTTCAAATGTTTGCATGCCATTCTATCTTAAATAGATCTGTCAGCTGTTCCATACTGCTTGAACAATGGGAAGCATGAAATAGCCCAGGGTTTCACAACACAGTAATGTGTGTTTTATTCTTAAAGGTTGTTTTCACTACAAAGATTAGCTTTTTACATGAAGGGAAGGTAAATGAAGACTTTTTCCAAAATACATTGCTCTTTTGATGGCCCTGGTCAGAAAATAGAGAGATTTTATCTGCTCTGAGTGCACACAAGTTTTTCTGGTTACCATCCTGCCCTCCCCTCCTAATTAGACAGAGAGCAAGGAGTGACATCACCAAAAAGGAATAGTCTTTGTCTCTAACAAGAGTAGATCAATCACACTTGTATTTACTTCTTGGAGGTCTTTAGTTTTTGTTTAGTTCATATTAAATCTCTTGCACTTAGGTCATTGTAATGCTTAGATAGTTATAGAGGAGCTTAATATGCTAATCCCTGCTTTAGAACCACCCACAGCCTGAAGAGGCAGTGTGAATCTGAAGCTACCTGTGACTCTGAAACAGCATGGTGAGAAAACTACTTTAAGCACTACGCCATTTCAGAGAAGGAACTATTTGAAGCTAAGCCAAGCACAGGGAGAAGTGCATTAACCTGGGCAGAGGAGTCTAATGGGCTTTTATCTATCCATCTCAGCATAATTGATAAATCTCTCAATAATTGTGAATAGATAAGAAACCTGTCAGTTAAGCTGAGCTAGGTGGGTAGAACCCACCCATTGGGATCCTATGCTCAGGCAGGACTTAAAGGCGTTTTGTCACTAAAAAGATTATCTTCTAACATGAAGGGATAGTTAAATGAAGACTTTTTCTAAATACATTGGTCAATAGATTTTCATTTAATTGTGAGTACACACAGATTTTTATGGTTACCTGCATACCAGACGGATGTCTGTTATCTAATTAGCTGAGGGCAGAAAGCAAGGAGTGACTGAGGAGTCCACTGTGGGACTGAGATCAAAGCGATCTAATTATATTTAACGAGATTAGCTTCACTAAACAAAAGGTACAAGTGCTGTGAGGACAGAAACTCTAGCTTTATCTGTAATCTTGTTAGAGACAACACTCTCCTGCACTGTCAGAGTAATGACTGAGAAGACAAACTAAGCACAAAACTGCTAAAGCCCAGTGAAACAGTGTGGTGAGAAAACCCCTCTAATTGAATAATTGTATACTTCTACACAGCTCACAGGAAGCTGGAAATCTATATGTGATTATAGGGGTAATCCCATTAAAGGTTAAAACAAGCTGGTCACAGAAATGGAGAGGTGGGCTTGGGCTTCACTCGCTCTGTTGTATACAGAACTTACATAGAAGAAAACAGAAAGTGCTGTGCGTCTGCGGCCACCTCTCTGTTCTCTGCGGCCAACTCTTTCCCATCTCCTAACCCAGAAGTTAGAAAATGAGAACAAATCTACACAGGCTACATAGTAAGGATGTAAAAGTCCATCTAGAAAGGATTGATACTGACTAAAAAAGTAACAAAATTGATAGGCTGGTCTTCATTAAACCATATTAACCATGGAAGGTTTACTGCTGCAAATAATACTTGCCTGCTTGTAAATTTTATGTGAATGCTACACTTTAACCCCTGACAGCTGGTCATATTTTTTTGGCTCTTCATTTTTTCATCCCTGTTTTTCAAGATAAATAACTTTTTATTTTTCCATCTACATAGACATATTAGGACATTTTTTTCGATGGGACAAGATTAACTTTTTGCTAGTGTCATTGACTGTGGTCAGGGGCATAACTACCGGGGTAGCAGGGGTAGCAGTTTCTACGGGGCCCCTGCGCTTAGGGGGCCCCGGAGCAGCTGCTACCGCGTCCGCTAGCCCGGTAATGCCGCTCCTGTGCCCGCCGGCAGTGAACTTAACAGTTCACTGCGGCGGGCGGGGAGCTGCGGGGCTCGGCGCATACTCCCTCTGAACCGAGCGTTCAGAGGCAACGCTACCCGGAGGTAGCAGAACGGAGCGACACTCGCTCCTCCCTGCTACTTCCCCTGCCGGCACTCTGTGGTCACGTGGGCGCGCGCGGTGACGTCACATCACCGCGCCGCCCGCGCTGAGCGCAGAGGCTGCAGCGCAGCGCATCGGGGGAGCGTGGACCGAGGTAAGTAAGGGATTTCTTATTTTACCTGCCCCCAGCCTGCCTGCCTATACAGCCCCCTATATGCCTGCCTGCCTATACAGCCCCCTATATGCCTGCCTATACAGCCCCCTATATGCCTGCCTGCCTATACAGCCCCCATATGCCTGCCTATACAGCCCCCATATGCCTGCCTATACAGCCCCCATATGCCTGCCTATACAGCCCCCATATGACTGCCTGTACACCCCCATATGACTGCCTGTACCCCCCCACCTGCCTGCCGTATACCCCATATGCCTGCCTGTACACCCCATATGCCTGCCTGTACACCCCCATATGCCTGCCTGTACAACCCCATATGCCTGCTGTATACCCCCATATGCCTGCCTGTACACCCCCATATGCCTGCCTGTACAACCCCATATGCCTGCCATATACCTCCATATGCCTGCCGTATACCCCACATGCCTGCCGTATACCCCACATGCCTGCCGTATACCCCCACATGCCTGCCGTATACCCCACATGCCTGCCGTATACCCCCACATGCCTGCCGTATACCCCCACAAGCCTGCCTGTATACCCCCACAAGCCTGCCTGTCTACTTATATGGGGCCCCTTTAGCTACCTAAACCCTACCTATATGGCCCCTATAGCCCACCTAACCCCTGTCTACCTGTATGGCTCCCTATAGCTACCTAAACCCTGCCTGCCTATATGGGCACTCTATTGGCTACCTAAACCTTGCCTATTTGGGGCCCCATATATCCTATCTAAACCCTGCCTGCCTAAATGGACCCCATATAGCCAGGGGGGCAGGTGCTGGAAAAGTCAGGATTCTAAGATATTTGTCTAAATCTGCAGGGACAAGTGGTCGGGAGATGTCATCATGATGGCGGACTGGACCGGATGCAGAACAAAAGAGAAAGTCAACGACTGGTCAGAGAAACGTCACCTGTGAGTCACAAGATGTAACTGCACTGTAATCACTTATATGTCTGCAGAGCCTGTGTACACTGCTATCTACCACTATATGGTCACTGTATGGAGGTAATATACAGTCTGCAGAGCCTGTGTACACTGGTGTCTACCACTATATGTCACTGTATGGAGGTAATATACAGTCTGCAGAGCCTGTGTACACTGGTGTCTACCACTATATGGTCACTGTATGGAGGTAATATACAGTCTGCAGAGCCTGTGTACACTGGTGTCTACCACTATATGGTCACTGTATGGTGGTTATATACAGTCTGCAGAGCCTGTGTACACTGGTGTCTACCACTATATGGTCACTGTATGGAGGTAATATACAGTCTGCAGAGCCTGTGTACACTGGTGTCTACCATTATATGGTCACTGAATGGTGGTTATATACAGTCTGCAGAGCCTGTGTACACTGGTATATACCACTATATGGTCACTATATTATTATATATTATTATTATTAGACAGTATTGGTCTTTGTGTACTGATCAGTAATAGTGTAGGGGTATTATTCAGTCACTATTTGGTGGTAATTTGTGGTCGTGTTCTGGTGGTATAATCAGGTCCTTATGTAATAGCGTTATTGGTAATGCTGGTCTTAGTATAGTGGGATTTGATTGGTAGCAGTATGATGGTGAGATGTATGGTGAGGTATTTGCCCCTTGTATTATCTACATTATCTAACAGCATGTCCTGGTACATGGTCGTGGTCAGGGAGGTGGGCGAGGGGGGGGCCCATCCAAAAGTTTGCTTTGGGGCCCTGGCTTCTCTAATTACGCCCCTGACTGTGGTCTAATGTTTTGTTATTTGCATTGTGCTTGCTTCTCTTTCATTTGACATGTCTGCTTAGTTTAGTTTTGTTGCAGCTCAAAGCTGAAGAATTCAGTATATAGTTAACTCCCATGCTAGATCATCTGCATGCATTTATCAACGTGATGCTTGAATTATCTCTAATGTAAAAATCCACATGTTTTGTTTAAATGCCTTTCATATATTATTAGACAAGTGACAGTAAGTAAACTTATTAACATCCAAATAGGGCTGTAAACAATGGGAAACATCTTTGCCTGTGAATGATTTGTCAACAACATAATGAATAATATCATCAATATCTACCAAAATATGCAGTCATTTCCCAGTGCTAATTATGGATGATGACAATTGCAGTAACACTATGGTCTTTTTATGTCTCTGAATTTACAGTATTATTTATTTGAGGTTCACAAACTGTGAAATCTCTGGGTTTGTACAAAGATATATGACTCTTGATCAGGTTTAGTGGGAGGATGAGTCCGCCTTTCAGTGGGTAAGGGGGTTTTACCATTTGATTATTGTAACGGTCCTGGTCGTAGAAGTGGATACACTGGACCACCGCAAGCGATGGTGTAAGCCACGCCAGGGAGCGGAGTCTAAGTAGGTCCTGGTTTTTACCAGAGCCAACCGCAAAGCGGGATAGATTTGCTGCGGCGGGAGTCTACCAGGTCGCTACCCCTGACGTGACTTGCTTGCAGTGGCAGCCGAGGTATAGTGTGGTACAGAATCATAAGGCAGGCTCGTAGTCGGGGACAGGCAGCAAGATCAGGACAGGTGGCAGAGGTTCGTGGTCAGGTAACGAAGGCAAACGGTATGGTACATGGAAGATCAGGACAAGACTTTCGGAAACACTTTCTCTATAGGCAAAGGCACTAAAGATCCGGCGGGGAGTGGGCAGAAGCGCCCAGGTAATATAGAGGCAGTGCCCGGCCCGAAAGCCTGGGGACGGCGGCTGCTGACAGACTGGAGCGCGGCCGGGTGAGTACCGGCACACAGGGGAATGAGTGCGCCTGTCACCCGAAACATGGGCAGCGGCGGCACTCGCCCCAGTAGCGGGGGCACAGACTGATCTGCGACGGCGCATGCAGCCTGAGTTTCGGGCTGCGGCGCCATTCGCAACAGTACCCCCCACCCTCTTAGCCCTCCCCTTCTTCCAGGCCTGGAGGAACTTCTGCACCAATTCACGGTCCAGGATGTTGTCCTCCGGCTCCCATTTTTTCAGGCCCAAACCCCTTCCAGTCGATAAGGAAATGCTGCTTTCCCCTGATGGTCTTCATATCCAGGATTTCTTTTACAACGAAGGTGGTGGACTCCGCTTCGGAAGACAGAGGAGCAATCCTCCGGGAAAAGCGGTTCAGGACCACAGTTTTCAACAAGGAGACATGGAAGGAGTTGGGAATACGCATGGTGGGTGGGAGCCGGAGTTTATAGGCAGCCGGGTTGATGCGACTGAGTACTTCAAATGGTCCTACATAACGGGGACCCAGTTTGTAACTGGGGACCTTGAGCCGGATATATCTGGCCGAAAGCCACACCTTGTCGCCAGGGGAAAAAACTGGAGAGGGTCTTCTATTTTTGTCCGCTTGGACCTTCATGCGTGCGGACGCATACTGCAGAGTCTGGCGTGTCTGATTCCAAATAGTCAGCATTTCTCGGGCCAAAGTATCCGCTGCCGGCACCTCAGATGGAGAAGACAATGGTAACGGAGGGCGGGGATGTTGGCCATACACAATGAAAAACGGAGAGGTACCAGTGGACTCAGAATCCAGGGAGTTATATGAAAACTCTGCCCAAGGAAGTAAACTGAACCAGTCATCCTGTCGAGCCGAGACAAAGTGCCGCAAATAGCCCAAAGGATCTGATTGATTCTCTCCACTTGTCCGTTCGTCTGTGGGTGGTAGGCCGAGGAGAAATCCAGGCTCACCTGCAACCGAGAGCAGAGAGCCTGCCAGAACCTCGACACGAATTGGACCACCCGATCTGAGACCATATGCTGGGGACGTCCGTGTAGACGGAAGATGTGGAGAAAAAACTGGCTGGCCAAATGGGGAGCAGATGGTAGACTTGGCAAAGGGATAAAGTGCGTCATCTTCGAAAAATACCGCGACCAACCCAGATGACCGTTGTTGCCCGAGGAGGGAGAAAGATCCATGATGAAGTCCATCACCACATGAGACCAAGGGGTCCTGGGGATGGGCAGAGGCTGGAGCAAACCCGCGGGTTTGTGGCGAGAAGTCTTGTTATGGGCACAAGTAACGCAGGACTTCACGAATTCCTTGACGTCCCTCGCAAGCTCCGGCCACCAGTATAAACGGGAGATTAGGAAGAATGATTTGCGTGCTCCTGGGTGACCAGCCACTAGAGAACAGTGTCCCCATTTCAAAATTCTCCTGCGGAGCACAGGACGGGCGTAAGTCTTCCCTGG
This sequence comes from Phyllomedusa bahiana, assembly GCA_025379985.1. Lineage (NCBI taxonomy): Eukaryota > Metazoa > Chordata > Amphibia > Anura > Hylidae > Phyllomedusa > Phyllomedusa bahiana. Next base: position 69,216 of record JAODAL010017315.1, read on the forward strand.
AGGCACCTTTCGAAGATCCACCGGAGCCGCAGATATCAAGCGTTTGGGAGAAATTATATGCTGGGGCACGCCCTCCTCCCCCAACACATCGGCGACACGGGAGAGTGCATCGGCCCTGACGTTCTTCTCTGCCGGTTGAAAATGTATCTGGAAGTCGAAGCGCGAGAAGAAGAGGGACCACCTGGCTTGACGTGGATTGAGGAGTTGGGGCGATTGGAGGTACTGAAGATTTTTATGGTCGGAGTAAATGGTGATGAGATACCGAGCTCCCTCCAGAAGATAACGCCATTCCAGCTTGATAGCCAGCAACTCCCGATCCCCGATGGTGTAATTCTTGTCCGCTGGGGAGAAGGTCTTGGAGAAGATGGCACAGGTGACCATCTTGCCCTTAGGTCCCTTCTGCATAAGAATTGCACCTGCCCCGACCGAGGAGGCATCCACCTCCAGAAAGAATGGCTTCTCGGTATCAGGTCTGGTCAGGACGGGCGCGGAGGCGAATGCTGCCTTAAGCTGAACGAATGCCTTTTCGGCCTCTGGCGGCCACTGCCTAGGGTTGGTGTTCTTCTTAGTAAGTGCTATAATAGGCGCCACCAATGTAGAGTAGTGCAGCATAAACTGTCAATAGTAATTAGTGAAGCCCAGAAAGCACTGTATGGCTCCTAGATCCACCGGCCTAGACGACTGCAAAATGGCCGACAGCTTGGCAGGATCCATCTGTAACCCTCGGTCCAAGATGACGTAACCAAGGAACGGGAGGCTGGTCTGGTGGAAAAGACATTTCTCTAATTTGGCATAGAGGTGGTTGGCACGTAGTCGCTCCAACACCAGGCGGACATGGGAGCGATGAGTCTCCAAATCAGCAGAAAATACCAAAATGTCGTCTAGGTAGACCACGACACAAGTATAGAGGAGATCCCGGAATATATCCTTTATGAATTCTTGGAAGACTGCTGGGGCGTTGCACAGACCAAAGGGCATGACGAGGTACTCAAAGTGACCATCCCGTGTGTTAAAAGCAGTCTTCCACTTATCCCCCTCTCGAATGCGGATGAGGTTGTAGGCCCCTCGCAGGTCCAATTTGGAAAAAATCTTTGCTCCATGAAGCCGGTTAAACAGTTCTGTGATCAATGGCAAGGGATAGCGGTTCTTCACAGTGATTTTATTAAGTCCCCGATAATCGATACAAGGCCGCAGAGAGCCATCTTACTTCTGCACAAAGAAAAATCCTGCCCCCGCCGGAGAGGAGGATTTGCGTATGAAGCCCTTCTGGAGGTTTTCCCGAATGTAGGTTGACATGGCTTGGGTTTCCGGCACCGACAGCGAGTAGACCCTACCCCTGGGAGGACTGGTTCCCGGCTGTAATTCAATCAGGCAGTCGTAGGGGCGATGAGGCGGAAGGGTCTCAGCCTGCTTCTCAGAGAAGACGTCCGCATAATCCGGGTATTCCGTGGACAAACCTGGCAGAGGCCTGGAGGATGGTTGGGAAGTACCGGAGCGCACCGGGCGTGGTGCCACCAGGCAAAGGGTCTGGCAGTCAGGACCCAGCACACGACCTCGTCGGTCTTCCACTTGGCGTAGGGGCATGGCACTGCAGCCACGGAAGCCCCAACAGGATCACTGAGGAAGATCGAGACAGCACGTAGAAGGAGATCTTCTGCTTGTGCAAGACGCCCACGTGGAGGGTTACTGGCCTGGTCCTGTACCAAATAAGGTTTCCAAGGAGCTCCCCTGTGACCGAGGATATCACCAACGGCTTCTTCAGTCTAACCACTGGAAGCTGATACTGGGACACCAGGCTGGCATGGATGAAATTCCCGGCGGAGCCAGAGTCCAAGAAAGCAGGAGCCTGGAATACAAGTCCCAAGTCAGTCGTGATCTCCATAGGCATAGTAAGGCAGGATAGGTGAGTTCTCACTAGGGATCTCCAACTGGCTAGTTCGGCGTTTCCGGACGTTGGGGCGAAGCGGACAGCTCCTCCGAAAATGATCCGGGCTGGCGCAGTAGAAGCACAGTTTTTCAGCACGCCGTCGGGACAACTCCTGCTCAGAAATGTGGGCCTGATCCACCTGCATGGGCTCTTCCCCAGACGATACGGGAAGCGGCAGTGGAGGCCTCTGGAACACCGGAGCCAGGCGTGGCAGACGGCGGGGTCGCACCAGGTCACGATCTTGGCGAAGCTCTTCTTGCCTCTCAGCGAAGCATACGTCTATGTGGGTGGCCAGGTGGATTAATTCACTTAAGGAAGATGGCAGATCTCTTGCTGCAAGTGCGTCCTTAACCCTGCTAGAAAGGCCTTTCTTAAAGGTGGCGCACAGGGTGGCATTATTCCAGGACAACTCTGATGCCAGGGTGCGAAACTATACCGCAGGTTCAAAAGTGCCATCTCTGCAGAAGATGCCCGTGCAGGCTCCTCGAAGACACTGCAGAATTCTGTGAGTAAGGCCTGCAGGTTCACAGTCACCGGATCGCTCCTGTCCCATAGGGGTGTAGCCCAAGACAAGGCCTTCCCAGACAACAGGATGACCACAAACGCCACCTTGGGACGTTCAGACAGGAATTGGTCCCCCATAAGCTTGATATGCATGGTGCACTGGGTGAGTAATCCCCTGCAGAGCTTGGGATCGCCGTCAAATTTGGCGGGTAGCGATAAACGGAGCTTGGGTCCCAACGGAGATGATGGCGTAGCCGGAGCGGGAGCGGCCACGGGAGGCTGCTGCTGGGCGGTGACGAGCTGCTGCATCATGGTGGTCAGTTGATCCAGCTGTTGCGCCTGCTGGGCCAGTTGCTGAGACTGTTGGGCAACCACACGAGAGAGGTCCACCACACTGGGCAATGGTACCTTGGCGGGATCCATGGCCGGATCTTACTGTAATGGTCCCGGTCATAGAAGTGGATCCACTGGACCACTGCAATTGATAGTGTAAGCCACGCCAGGGAGAGGAATCTAAGTAGGTCCCGCTTTTCACCAGAGCCTGCCGCAAAGCGGGATGGACTTGCTGCGACGGGAGTCTACCAGGTCGTTACCCCTGACGTGACTTGCTTGCGGTGGCAGCCGAGGTATAGCGTGGTACAGAATCGTAAGGCAAGCTCGTAGTCGGGGACAGACAGCAAGGTCAGGACAGGCGGCAGAGGTTCGTGGTCAGGTGACGGAGGCAAACGGTACGGTACACAGAAGATCAGGACAAGACTTCAGGAAATGCTTTCTTTATAGGCAAAGGCACTAAAGATCCAGCGGGGAGTGAGCGGAAGCGCCCAGGTAATATAGAGGCAGCGCCCGGCAATAGCCAATTATCCCTGGCCCTTTAAATTTCACAGAGCCGGCGCGCGCGCGCCCTAAAGCATGGGGGAGCACGCGTCGGGCAGCCGTAAGCTGCTGACAGACTGAAGCGCGGCCAGGTGAGTACTGGCACGCAGGCGGACGAGTGCGCCCATCGCCCGACACCCGGGCAGCCGCGGCACTCGCCCCAGTAGCAGGGGCACAGAGAGAGCTGCAACAGCGCCTGCAGCCTGAGTTGCGGGCTGCGGCACCGTTTGCAACAGTTATTTTTGGGTCTGTGGCCATCTTCTAGCTCGCTATGAACTAGCCTCAGAGAACGGGAGATGGCTACGCTTGTACAGTTCTCCGCATTCATTTTTGCTTGTTGTTCAAATGTATAATATAAGTTGTGTCAGTATACTTTTCTGTTCAAGTGAAATCTTATCTACTAGTACAACATTGTCAGACATCTAATTGGTTTAATATATTAAAGGGGTTTTTCCATCTGATTATCCGTGGTCTGTGACCAGCTGATAGCTCATCATGAGGTCGCCTCAGAGAATAAAAAGATGGTAATACTTGTGCTGTTCTCCCCATTCATTTCTACAAGAATTCCAAATATAGCTGAGCACGCTTACTTGGCTACATTCTGAACTCCCATAGAAATGAAGGGGAAAAACTGTGCAAGTGCTGCCATCGTTCCATTCTCTGAGACTGGCAGAAAACAAACTACAAGATGGCCGTAGACCTGGAAATAACCAGATGGGAAAGCTCACTTAATATAGTAAACCAATTACATTGTATGATGTTGTTGTGTTAGCAAATAACATTTTACTTGTACAAAAAAGTTCATTGACGCTGAAATTCTCAAACCCAAGGTGAGCCAGATTAGATTGCCTCACTCTACTTGTATGGTTGGTGAGGTGAATTCTCCTTTTTTTAAGAGTTGGTGGGGATCTTTTTGTTCAGACACACACACATATTAATAAAACAATCTGATGAAACTGGTAATGAAGGGTGTTTCCCTGAGCAAAGTCTACTGCACAGGTCAGCTCTCGGCTAACTGCGAGCCGACTGTGCATGAGAATGAGTAGAGCAGAATATATGTGTGCTTGGGTGTATTAGGGAGCTTCCATAGAAGTGAATGAGGAGGACAGCTGCAATCACTGCTCTTTCAGTTCTCATGCAAGATCAGCTCACAGCTAGCTGAGAGAAAACCTGTGCAGTAGACTTTGCTTCGTTAGAACACCCTTTTAATATTTTGTTGCTTAACCTATTAATTGGCAAACAAATGATTTCTCCAACTCCTGCACCTGTCCACAGGTATCTAGGCTCTCTTCCAATGAGCAAACCACGCCAGCTGTTTCAGGTTTGAAGGGTGCCCTCTCCAGACTGCAGGTTTCAGCTTCTTTCATAGATGTTCAATGGAATTTAGATCAGGGCTCATGGATGGTCACTTCATAATAGTTCAATGCTTAGCAATTAGCCATCCTTGGCTGTTTTTAACTGTGTGTTTTGGATCATTATTTTACTGGACCTATGACCCTCAACTTAGACTAAGCTTTCTGACACTTGGTAACACATTTTGTTCCAGAATGCCTTGATAGTCTTGATATCTCATTGCACCCTGCACTTATTGAAATCAATTTGTGCAAGATGCAGCAAAGTACCCCCAAAACATAAAAGAGCCTACTCCATGTTTCACAGTATTTTTACATCGATGAACATAGAGCTAATGGGACTTGCCAAAAAGCTCTAGTTTTTTCATCATCTCATTCTGTTCAAAGGGCATTCTCAATCTCTTCAATTTGTCATCAATTTTCCTCTTGAGGTCATGTCCATAAAGGTGGGCTACAGTCCCATAGACCTTAGGCTTCTGAATAATATGTGCAACTCTAGTAACAGGAACATCAAGCTGTGTGAAGATGATATAATAACCTTTACCTGTAACAGGTTTGTCTCTAATTTTCTTTCTAATCTCCCAAGACAACTCTCTCTTTAGCTTGCTTTGTTCCAAGTTCAGTGTAGTTCACACCATGATACAAAACAGCACAGTGACTACTTTACACCATTTAAATAAGCAGACTGACTGATTGTAAGTTTAAAGACTCATGTAATGTTAATTAAAGGACACACCTTGATTTAATATGTCCCTATGGTCAAATTACTTTCAATCTGCAAGAGGTACCATTATTTTTGCCATGCCATTTTAATTTTTTTTTAAATTTTTCTCTTAAACCCCAATTCAGAAGCATTGTCTGATTTTGAAATCTATAACTACTTTTGACAGTTCCAGGTTATTTCAGTGCACAATAGAAAATATGCCCGTATCTTTAGCTAAAATTTATACTGAGATCTGCCGCCAGGGTTTGTAATGCAGGTTCTCCTTCCCTGCTTTCATGTATAGCAAAGCAAAAGTGTTTGAACCGTGGTAAAAAATTTAATCAAACTTTAATAAATTTTCTTTAAAAAACAGTCATCATCTGACTTAACACCATACAACATAGTCCGTCAGATACAGAAATGACAAGAAAAATGGCAAGATACTCAGTTTTTGTTGCGTCGCCCGTGCCGTTCACTGCAGTAAGTCCATGAATAGGCTCCCAGCGTGGTGAGCAGGAGACGCCGGCCTCAGAGCGACGACTGACGCACAGGCAAGTGCGACGTTTCGGGGAGGCTCCTCCCCTTCCTCAAGCATGAAGCGTCACAGAGTATCTCCTCCTTTAAAAAGGTAAGTGAGAACATTAACCCTAACAACACTGACCTAGAATTATAAAAACACTCGAAGATTAAAACACTCATTCAATCCTCTAGGGGTGAGTGATTCCAGGGTGGAAATCCAGTATGCTTCTTTTTTTGAGCAACTGCTTAATAGCTAATGATTTTTCGCTAGCCCAGATCTTTTCCAGCACACACCACCGGAGCTCATATATATCGTGACAAGCTTCCGCAAAGTGCCTAGCTACAGACGTTTCCCCGTATGATTTTTTATGTTCTATCTCATCAATGGGATTTTCAGAAAGGGCGCCCTGTCTCTTAGCCAATCTAATCGCTGCCTTGTGTTCATTAATCCTGATCTTAACTGCTCTCGTGGTCTGGCCCACATAGATCAGCCCACAGGGACATTTCAACATGTATACCACATTGTTGCTGTTACACGTATGGAAACCTTGGATTTTAATTGTATACCCTTGCGTGGGATGCTGTATATTCTCCCCTTTGATTATGCATGCACAGTTCTGGCAATTCAAACACGCGAACGTGCCAGACCTAGTGCTGCTGAGAAGCGTCTGTTTACTCTGATATTTAGATTTTTTTAAATCAGAGGAAATTAGTTGTTGGCCAAGGGTCCTACCCTTACGGTAAATCCAACGGGGGAGATTTTTGAATAAGTGGCCTATTTTACTATCACTACTCAAAATCTTCCAATATTTAGTAATAGCTTGCTTAATTAGGCCAGAGTGTCTATCATATACTGATATGTAGTTACATTGAGTATCAGATTTTTTCTTAGTGCCCCCCTGTGTCTGCAACAATGTTTCTCGCGGTATAGCCAGGATTTCTAGACCTATTTTGGACAGTTCCTCGATATTATAGCCTCTGTCACCGAATTTTATGACCAACCCTTCCATAGTCAACAATATAATCAGACTCGTTTGAACAATTCGCCGAGCTCTGATAAACTGAGAACGAGCAATGCCCCTAAAAAATCTGGGGGGCATGTTGACTTTGGCGATGCAAGATATTATTGCGGTCAATTTCTTTAGAATACAAAGAGGTATTAAAAACATGAACCCTCTTTTTTGATGCAAACACCCAGATAAGTTAGTGTAGACGTATGCTTGGTAGGAGTGAACTGAATCAAGGGGTGCACGTGGTTAAAGGTCCTCAACGAAGTCGCCCAGCTGTGCCTCGGACCCCGACCACAGCGGAAGAGTCGTCGACGTACCGAAACCCACGCCACACGTGACAAAAAGCTGATACAGGATACACAAACTGTTTTTCGAAGTACAACATGTACAGGTTAGCATAACTTGATTGGATTTTTTAGATCACGCGATAATTTAGGTTAAAATCTGTGCATCATCTATTAATATCGCGCCATTTTCGGCGCTTCCTGTCATTTTGGGGGCCCAGCAATCAGCTTACAGAATAGAGTAGGGTGAGAGTGTGTGCGACGTCAGGGACTGGGATGTGTATGGTTGCGATTGGCGGGGAAAAACACATGACCTCATTTTACATAGAACACCCCTTTCCGTTCATGATTCAGTGTCTGTCAGCGTCTCATAGCAGTAGGAGTGCGCTCTGCCTGTGTCCAAACAGCTCAGGGAAATTTATTCTATTTCTTCACCAGAGAAAGCTCTACTGTTAGCTGTGTCCTTACAACTTAGTTAGATCAGAGATTTGAAGATTTTATGTAGTTAGGTAGAGAATTTTAAAGGAGCATCTACCGCTGTAAAGTCACGGAGGGGGGGGGGGTTTGGAGGGGGGGGGGGTCCCGCGGGCGAACACAGACAAGCGCTTTAAAGAATACTGGATAAAGTTCACCAAGACTTAGTGTAGACATTGCTCTGCAATAGCTTTATTATTAACAGTTTTCTATTGAAATATTTCATGGATATTTGGGCAGCCTGAACTTTATTTAGGATACACATCTTTTCTATAACTGCAGGTCTCTTTGTTAGGTGCAAAACTCCACTTTTTTTTATCAGTATACATTTCAGATGGGTGTTCTTTTTCAATTTTTCCATTCCAGCTTTGTTGATATAGCCACCCCTTTCAGTTAAATTAGAATCCAGCAATTTTGTAGTCAACACAGGTTGATAGGTGCCAAAAATACCTTTTATTATCCGAATACATTTCAGATACGTCTTTTTTCACTTTGGCGCAGTACAGCTTTGTTCATTGAGGGGACCTTGCACTAAAATGTGAATACGCAATTTTGTAGTCACCACGGTGAATTGAAAGGTGCCAAAAATACCTTTTATTATCCAAATACATTTCAGATACGTGTTTTTTCACTTTGACGCACTACAGCTTTGTTGATAGAGCTACCTTGCACTTAAATGTGAATACAGCAATTTTGTAGTCACCACAGGTGAATTGAAAGGTGCCAAAAATACCTTTTATTATCCAATTTCATTTCAGATAGTGTTTTTTTCACTTTGGGGCAGGCCAGTTTTGTTGATAGATCTACTTTGCAGTTAAATTTGAATACAGCAATTTTGTAGTCACCACGGTGAATTTAAAGGTGCCAAAAATACCTTTTATTATCGAATACATTTCAGTTTCGTGTTTTTTTACTTTGAGCACTACAGCTTTGTTGATTAGAGCTACTTTGCAGTTAAATGTGAATACAGCAAAATTTTTTAGTCACCGCAGGTGAATTGAAAGGTGCCAAAAATACCTTTTATTATCCGAATCATTCAGATACGTTTTTTTCACTTTGGGGCCTAAGCTTTGTTATTGGGACCTTGCATTATATGTGAATACAGCAATTTTTTAGTCACCCCCTGGTGAAAATTTAAAGGGCCAAAAAACCTTTTATTATCCGAATAATTTCAGTACGGTTTTTTTCACTTTTTGGGCAGTCAAGCTTTGTTGATGATCTACTTTTCAGTTAAATTTGAATCCAGCAAATTTTTAGTACCCCA